>SJYO01032174.1:17106-92206 GCA_006410555.1 Capra ibex
CGGGGCGTCATAAATGTTCGAAATTAAAAGGAAAATTGTCTAACGAATGAGCATTAAGCAGGTCTCTCGACAACACCACCTCTAAGTCCTGAAGATCCTTTCTGTGAAACTTCCCTACTCGAGGTCCCTAAGACGTGTATCTAAAAAAATTCCCGTTTTCCTTTCCAAGTCGGTACTAAAATTCCTCTAACCTTTATGTTACTGGGTATAACTAACAACAACAAATCAGTGGATCAACACAGACTAAGAAAAAACTGAGGACACCTGACATCGGGTCGTCCGAGGAAACAGGTACCTTAAGAAGTCCGTTCTTATGACCTCACCCAACGGTAAAGGAAGAGGTTCCCTAGAAGGGTTGGGTCCCTATTTTAGACACAGAGGACGAACCGTCCGTCTAAGAAATGGTTACTCGGTGGTCCCTTCCACTGGGTATAACTATGGTGTACGATTTATACATTTATAGTTCTATAGAGATCCGGACAGGGATTTACTACTGTTTATTTGTTTCTATAATAATTTTTCGTTCACAAACCCATAATACTATCATTGAATCGTCCAGAAACATAGATAGACAGTAGATAAATATAAGTAGATAGAAGGATACTATGTCCTACCGAATATCTTCCCCTTTACGTTTACCTTCTAAGTAAAGTCGACAATGACATTCTTTACTCACTTGAAAGTTCGGTTTTCTTAATTTATATTTGGGGGGAAGGGTAACAATATCACACTTTTTACGAATAGGGGTCTCTTTTGTTTCAACTGTTTTTCATTGAATCTCTTATGACTTCGACTTATATCTCTCAACGTCGTAATTTGTCTATGTTATATGTTGTCTCAAAACCTCCCTTCGATTATGTATATTTGGAATTGACTACTTTTGAAACAAGAATTTCTGGTATGAAAGTCATTCACGTATTCGTTTCTCATTTAAGATCTTTATTACCTGAAACTTTAACCGGAATATTGTGTCTGTACTCCGTATATTCACCCAGGTCTGGTCTAGATGAGTCTCGGATAAGAATATCGGTACGATCAATACTCACCCAAGTATTGTAACACTGTATCGGTAAGACTACTCGGTATGACTTTAGTTCTTATAAAATTGTATCGATGAAACTGTCTCCATAAAACTGTACCCCCTTTAAACTATGTCTGATTTTTATTAAGTGACATGAAAGACTAATTGTTTTCTACTTCAACCTACACTTTATATGTGGTTTTGAGTAGGGATTCAAAGTCATGTACAGGTAGGTGTTGGTGAGACCTCTCCTCCCTTAGAACCAAACCATTATTATAATCTGTACTCTAGTAGACCTTTCTCTTTGACTATGTTTGTCCTTCTTGCTTTGTCTGGGTCATAAAAAGGAGGCAACAAATTTATAAAAAGAAGACAGAAACCCGAAAGGAGAAGACGAAACAAAAACGTTAGAAGAAATTTTACTTTATTTTCCGGTGGTGTTTTGTATTTTTCTTTTGGTACTGAGAACTTTCACACTAAAGTCACTGCGAACCGTTCTTTCAAAGAGAAAACAGATATCGTTCAGGAAGAACAGAAACGACGGACTACAGTATCATCTGTCTTAGTGTCCGAGGACTAATAAGACACGTAGTAAAGAATTTCCCCGATGGAAAAGGTAGGTACCTGAATTAATGTAACCAGGTCCTGAAAAAGAGATCGTCCGTTCTCTCTTATCGTACAGACTTCGTTACCTTACTCTGGATAGATTTAAAACCTAAACCCCTGGTGTTTGGTCTAAAAGATCGAAATCGTCACATCTATATAAACCCCTTTTCTTAGGGTATCCTTCGTCATCCACTCAGAGTCGTGTATCTCCCTACAAGAAAGACATAAAGGGTGAACAGGTAAAAACCGGATAAATTTGAGTAATTCGGTCTGGACCCGGAACTAAGTTGATCTATCTACATATTTTCACAAAGTCCGTTTTGGATTCCTTATCTCTTGAAAAAAAAAAAAATTCCTTATCTCTTGAAAACTTTACACCACAACCTCTTCTGAAAACTTTCAGGTAACCTGACGTTCCTCTAGGTTGGTCGGGTAGGATTTTCTTTAGTTAGGACTTCCACCCCAGTCTAACTGTACCACTGAAACAAATTTCTAGTCTATGATCTTCATCACCACTACCAATACACTAACGTCATACTGTGAGATGAGAATACTCGGGTACCCCCAGGTCTTTCTTATCGTCGATCGATACTTCTGTAAAAAAGAGATCTTTGTCACGACATGGTCGGAGAACTACATCAGATTAAATAACGGGTTTGGTTTTGTAAGTCTTTACTCTTACTGTCCCCTTTGGTACAAATGTAACCTTGTTGGTTGTCTTTCGCTCTGATAGGAGTAGTGTGAGGGAACTTCAGTGTTCAACAACCTGACTTTTTACTCGGAGGTTTGACAAAAAAGTCTTTACGTCAGTTATGTCGAAGGTAAAAGATATGGTTTTCTTTAAGGAGAAGGTATAGAACGAAGTCCTTTGGAACTTTATGGGGCAAACCATAATACATCCGTGTTAGTAACTAAGACAAAGAGTCATAAGTGTTGCTCCAACTGGAACACTCTCACACCCTGACTATATAAGGTTTAATTCGGTAACACCTTGATTTCGTAATTCGGTACCGGGTGGAACTGTTGAAGTTTTCTGTTTCTTTTTCGGTATACCTCCCTTTGTCATTTACATCTTTTCACTCGTCTAAGAGTAAATTTAGATACTAGTTTCTCGTTTTGTAGTAGACTCCAAACCCTTTTAATTTCTTTAGTTCTCTTCAGAGACCTTGAGGGACTACTGTAAGGTTTCTTTTAAACACACATCCTTCTGTGTGTCAAGATAGATTATATAAACCTTGTCGGACTGATCCCCGGGGTACATAACTCTCTCTGTCAACAGTATAATTAAAAGGAGAGGTTACGGTAATTTCAAAAAAGGTCAACAATGTCTAGTTTCGAGAAAGATCCCGTCGCCATGTACCTTGTTCTCACCTGCCGTGGTCACCTCCCGACCTAAAATCAAAGAGTCTATTTAGAGTCTAAAATTTTATACACTAATTTTTAGAGGTTTCTCGGGTTATCGTGACCGATCGTTAGGATGTTAAGGGATTAAATAAGAGGATAAGAGACTCTGTTGATAAAGTGGTAGAGTAGAGAGGTGTTTAAAGGTTGAAGAGAAGGTACAAGAAATAAGGGTCAATTACTGGAGTGTAGAATAAAGCGATTGTTGATAAAGTAAAAGGTTGGTGGTTTAAATAGTTGGGTGGAAGAAGACATACTTTACAGAGAAGAACATAGTTTTTTGGCAAGAAGGTTTATACGAGTCCTAGGGAGAAGAACGGGAGGGTACCGAAAAAACCAGTACGATAATAATAATAGGATGTCATAGTGAAAAAGTGGAGAGTTGACCTAGTAAGGATAATTGTACGTCTAAACGTAATATGTTTTGAGAGAATTGAGGTGTAGTAAAAGATATATGACGGAGTAAAAAGACGAAGAATAGTGACGTTTCGTAGAGTCTTTTCAAACAGTGGGATTAACATTGGTAAGGGAGTGGAGAGAAAGCAAAAAGTCAGGTACAGTCAGAAAGAAGACAGGGGTGGTGAGATGACTTTAACGAGAACAGTTCTAATGGTTGGTGGAGTATAACGGTTTAGGTTAGAATAAAGAGACACAAGTAGACTAAAATAGAGAGTCATAGTAAACTATATTACTCAATAAGGGACTAAGCACTTTATGAGAAAAGAGAGAAACGAAGGAACTATAGTGTGACGGGACCGAAAAAGGGATAACGAGATATACTAGATAGGGTCCGGTAAAACGACCGGGTCGAAGAGGAAACGTTGAACTGGAGATTTACAATCTTGTGGACTCCCGAAAAATGACTGAAAAAGGGAGTTATAGATATGACAGATATTCAGATCATTGTACTGAAATTTATCCTCGGTATAGAACCAATGATAGTTTAAATATAGAGATCAAACATGAACAGAACCACCGAGTCTGCCATTTCGTAGACGGACGTTACTAGGGGACCTCTTCCTTTACCGTTAGGTGAGGTCGTGAGAACGGACCTTTTAGGGTACCTAACTCGTCGGACTATCCGATGTCAGGTACCCCAGCGTTTCTCAGTCTGTGCTGACTCGCTAAAGTGAAAGTGACTCTAGATTTAAGTGTATAGGTTAACGGATGAGTTCTGGAGAAGAATCTTCAGATTATCTGTATAGGTTGATTAGTACATTTTTGGTTTTTACACTAGGGAAGAAGTAACTTTTTTTGTGGGACGAAAAGGAGGTCATAAGGAGTAAGTGGGTCAACGAATTTAGTTTTAGACACTTAAGTACAAAGTAAAAAGAGAAATGGAGGGAGAGGTATATGTTAGATAGTCATTTAAAACCAACAATATGAACATTTTATCTAGTGAAGAGAAATAGAGGTGACAATGGTGGGATCAAGCTCTTTATCAAGAGAGAACCTGAAGTCAGTCTAAAACTAGAGAAGAAAGAAGGTCAACACTTGGGAAGGTTTAGTAAGAGACGTGTCATAAGTCTTAGTAAGAGTACTTATTTCAGAAGGTCACACTGAAAAGTGACTTGACTATTGTTTTGATTTATAGAGTGGTATAGGATGTTTCGGGTTATACTACACGAATGGAGTAGTTGTTAAGTTGGTACAACTTAAAGGGAAAAACTCGTGTAACTCGGACAAAAAGGGAATTCCAAAAACATAAACAAAAAGAGAGACGAATCTTTCAAGAAAGGGACTGAAAAACATACCTTCCCAAAAAGAGTTGAAAGTCAGAGTTAAATGTGTAGGTTAGAAGTTTTTCAGTAGAGATTGAAAGGATAGATTACAATGGGGTTAGGTTCAGTGATGATATAGTGAGACAAATAACATGAATGTCTTAACTTGTATTATAATAGAATAACTGAACAAATAAACAAATAATGGACGGAAGAGAGGGAAGAGATTACATTCTAGTTATTCCGTTCTGAATCAGAGTTTTCGGTGACATAACAATCTCATGTCTTGCTAAGGTTCGTGTATCATCCGTAAACCATTAAAAAGTAACTCACCTATTTACTTATTACTATAGATTACTCGTGATGACTCACGTAAAAATACGATTCTCGGTTTCACTTTGTAACTTAGGAAGGACAAACTTTAGACGTTAGGGATACGACACTGGAATATGAAATTTCCGAAGTATTATATAGATAGAACTTTCTCGTAGTTCGGGTTTAGTTCTTATTAGACTTGTTATTATTCCGTATCTCCCGAGGGTTAGTCTTGGACACATAACTAATGTATCCTAGGAAATGAAGAGATAGGAATGACGAACAGACAACCCTGTAAATACGGGAGGATTCCACTTATTATCACTTTTTATTTTAAACTAGGAGTTTAAGTAGTTAAACAACAGTTTGTAGTCGTCGCAATTAGTTTTCCACCATCTTCCTTTTTATAAGACTTTCCTATAAACTAATTAAAAAACAAATTTCTAAATTATATAGGTGTAAAGGGAAACCGAATGAAAAACTAGTCCTAATTTCTACTAATTTTCGTAACTCTTAAATTCTAGACCACTTGTCATTAGTGGATAGGTCCGTTATTCACTCAGTTTCTTTACCTTCTTTCTCTTTCTCGATTCATAAAAAATCGGGAGCGAGACTCTAATGAGGTTATTAGTATTTCCTTGACAAAGTAATGGTCGAAGACGGGGGTTTATTATCGGAACACGTGGTTTTTATCACTGAGATCCGAGGGAATCTCGAAAAAACCCAGTCAACACTATACTTAAAAATTGAACGATCTGACCGGACACTTTGAGTCTCTTTTCAAAGTGTTGGTATTTTTTTTCGGTGTGTAGGTATTTATATATCTTTCATATATATTTACCTCAATTAAGTAACTGTCGTGTTGAATTTTAATACAGATATAATTGTGTTCTATGTCAGAAATTTACCTAGAAACTTTGTTCGTATTATTACGGAGTTAGAGGAAATTTTTAAGTATGAATTTGTTTTATGTTATAAGTAAATACTATTTTAGGGAGGTCTTCGTCCGTGTCTTTCTTGTATGAAGTTGTATTATTTTCGGTGTGTACTATTTGGGTGTCGTTTGTCATAGGAGATACCACTTTGTAACTTTCGTAAAGGGGATTTCAGTCCTTGTTCTGTTCCCACGGGTGAGAGTGGTGATGATAAGTTCTATCAAAACCTTCAAAATCGGTGTCGTTAATCTCTTCTTTTTCTTTATTTTTCTTAGGTCTAAGTTTTTCTTCTACATTTTGAGTGACAACCGTCTACTGTACTAGGAGATGTATCTTTTGGGATTTCTGGGGTGGTCTTTTAATGATCTCGATTAGTCGTTTATATCATTTCAACGTCCTACATTTTAATTGTGTCTCTTTAGGGAACGTGAGGATATGTGATTGTTACTCTTTTGTCTTTATCTTTAATTTCTTTGTTAAGGTAAGTGGTAACGTTACTTTTCTTATTTTATAAATCCCTATTTAGATGGATTTCTTTGTTTTCTGGATATAGTTCTTTTGATATTTTGTGACCACTTTCTTTATTTTCTATCTCGTTTATCTACCTTTTATCCGGTGCAAGTACCTAGCCTTTTTAGTTATGACACTTTTACTCATATTTTGGGTTTCGTTAGATATCTAAGTTAAGTTAGGAATAGTTCGATGGTTACCATAAAAAGTGTCTTGATCTTGTTTATTAAAGTTTTAAACAAACCTTTATGTTTTTTAGAACTTATCGGTTTGGTTGAACTTTTTCTTCTTACCTTGACTTCCTTAGTTGAACGGACTGAAGTCCGATATAATGTTTCGATGTCAGTAGTTCTATCATACCATGATCGTGTTTCTGTCTTTATATCTAGTTACCTTGTTTTATCTTTCGGGTCTCTATTTAGGTACGTGAATAACTGTGAAATAGAAACTGTTTCCTCCGTTCCTATATCTTACCTCTTTTCTTTTAGAGAAATTGTTTACCACGACCCTTTTGACCAGTTGGTGAACACTTTCTTACTTTGATCTTGTGAAAGATTGTGGTATGTGTTTTTATTTGAGTTTTACTTAATTTCTAGATTTACATTCCGGTCTTTGATATTTTGATCTCCTTTTGTATCCGTTTTGTGAAAGACTGTATTTAGTGTCGTCCTAGGAGATACTGGGTGAAGGGTCTCATTACCTTTATTTTCGTTTTGATTTGTTTACCATAGATTAATTTGAATTTTCGAAAATGTGTTGCTTCCTTTGATATTCGTTCCACATTTCTGTCGGAAGTCTTACCCTTTTTTATTATCGTTTGTTTCGTTGACTGTTTCTTATATAGAGTTTTTATATGTTTATCGAGTATGTCGAGTTATGGTCTTTTTATTTGCTGGGTTAGTTTTTTACCCGGTTTCTTGATTTGTCTGTAAAAAAGTTTCTTCTGTATGCCTACCGACTGCTTGTGTACTTTTCTAAGAGTTGTAGTGAGTAATAGTCTCTTTACGTTTAGTTTTGGTGTTACACCATGGTAGAGTACGGGCAGTCTTACCGACGATGATTTTACAGATATTTGTTATGTACGACCTCTCCCAAACCTCTTTTCCCTTAGGAGAATTTGACAACAACCCTTACGTTTGATCATGTCGGTGATACCTCTTGTAACACCTCTAAGGAATTTGGACCTTTATCTTGACGGTATACTGGATCGTTAGGGTTACGACAAGTATGTGTGTCTCCTTTGTTCTTAACTTTCTCTGTACACATGGGGTTGCAAGTAGTGTCGTGACAAATATTATCGATCATTGTTACTTTCATTGGGTTTACAGGTAGTCGTCCGCTTACCTATTCTTTCGTCACCATGTATATGTGTTACCTTATAATGAGTCGATAATTTTTCTTACGTAAACTTAGTCAAGATTACTCCACCTAATTTGACCTCGGATAATATCTCTCACTTCATTCAGTCTTTCTTTTTATAGTTATGTCATATAATTATGTACATACACCTTAAATCTTTCTACCATTACTACTAGGACATACGTTCTGTCCTTTTCTCTGTGTACATTACTTGTCAGAAAACATGAGACACCCTTTTCCGCTCCCACCCTACTGAACTCTCCTATCGTAACTTTGTACATATAATGGTATACACTTTATCTAACGGTCAGGTCCAAGCTACGTACTCTGTCCCGCGAGCTCCAGCTATGTGACCCTACTGGGTCTCCCTATCCTACCCCTCCCTCTAAACTCCCCCTAAGTTCTACCCCCTGTGTATATGTGGGTACCGACTAAGTACAGTTACATACCGTTTTTGGTGGTGTTAAAACGTTTCATTAATCGACGGTTAATTTTATTTAATTAATTAAATTTTTAAGTATGATCAATCGTAAGAGGATCCGACACAAATTTAAGAGAGATCGGTCTTTAGATCACTTTAATTCCATAAAATTTCAAAACCCATTTTAGAAAGAAAGAAAACTAGATTTATTGTATATGTGTGTGTACGTGTGTATATGTGTTTGTTCGTATGTAAGTACACTCACGTAACCTTCGATGTAATTTCACGTAAGTGAAGGAAACCAAAGATAAATCACGATGTTTTATCTTGGGGTTCCATAATATCTGGTCTTTCTCAATTACGTAGACGGTTTCCATATGTAAAATGTTACCAACTCATTAAATTTAGGACTCTCTCGTACTAAGTACAGTGTCCAAGGAGTTAGTCGGGATATGGATTATCTCTCTGGTATATAGAAATGAAAAATATCCCTGTTGTGACTGAAGTACATTGAAAAAAGGTTATTACCTTTAAACGATTTGTATAATGCATTTATACTGTGGTATAGACACATTTTTAATACATCTAATTTTATTTATGTACCACATTTGTATCTTACAACGGACTGGAAGGTCAAGATATTCCTAATCCAACTTTGGGTGACGTTAGAGTTGACTTCATAAGGAACTCTCCTTAAATCTTACCGTTTGTCCTTCGTAAGACAAAACCTATATGTCCCGAGGATCTGTCAATTTTACGTACAGATTCCTTCTTAAAGATACTAGAATCTAAGAATGTAGGAGGATATTTATCTTTTCGTGATTTTAGTAATTGAAGACTAACAACAACAAAATACTAATTGTCATTAGAAAATGGAAAAGCATGACAAGTACCCCAAGAGTTTCGTTCTTATGACTTCAGTAAACGGTAAGGAATACGGTCACCTGGTACAAAACAGTCTTGAGCGGTGATACTGGGTAGGTAGAACCCACCGGGATGTGCCGTACCGAGTATCGTAGTAACTCAATCTGTTCCGACACCAGGTACACTAGTCAAACTAATCATCCACGGGTTATAAGATGACCTCTTTTCACCTCTTTACTGAGGTCTTTCTTACTTCTCTACCTTAGTTTCACGTTTGTTGTGGGTCAACACCTACACTGACCACTACCTTCATTTCAAGTTAAGACATTTCTCTTTATAATGTGTCCTTAGACCTCACATCCAGGTACTTTAAACCTTTTGAGTCGTCACCGGTCTCCTTACCTTTTCTAGTCAAAAGAAAGGTTAGGGTTTCTTCCCGTCACCGTTTATTACAAGTTTGATGTCAGTCCGAAAACCGACACATCTATCGTTGTTTGACCTTTTAAGAAGTTCTCTGCACTTATGGTCTGACGGAATGGACGGAGGACTCTTTAGACATACGTCCAGTTCTTCGTTGTCAATCTTGACCTACACCTTGTTGTCTGACCAAGGATTGACCCTTTCCTTATGGAGTTCCTACATATAAGAATGGGACGAATAAATTGAATATACGTTTGATGTAGTACGTTTGACGGTCCGACCTACTTCACGTTTATCTTAGTTCTGTCGGTTTTCTTTATAGTTATTGGAGTCTATACGTCTACTGTGTTAGGAACACCGTCTTTCACTTTTGCTTGAGAACTACTTTTACTTTTACTTTCTTCTCTCACTTTTCCGACCGAATTTTGAGTCGTAAGTTTTTGGAATTCTAGTACCGTAGACCAGGGTAGTGAGTACCGTTTATCTACCCCTTTGTTACCTTTGTCACTGTCTGAAATAAAAACCCCCCGACGTTTTAGGGACGTCTACCACTGACGACGGTACTTTAATTTTCTGTGAACGAGACACCTTCTTTTCGATACTGGTTGAATCTGTCGTATAATTTATCGTCTCTGAAACGACGACGAAGACGACGATTCAGTGAAGTCAGTACAGGCTGAGACACGCTGGGGTATCTACCGTCGGGTAGTCCGAAGGGGTAGGTACCCTAAGAGGTCCGTTCTTATGACCTCACCACACGGTAACGGAAGAGGTCACGTACTTTCACTTTTGACTTTCACTTCAACGAGACAGCACAGGTTGAGGATCGCTGGGGTACCCGACGTCGGATGGTCCGGGGAGGTAGGTACCCCTAGAAGGTCCGTTCTCATGACCTCACACAACGGTAACGGAAGAGACCGTCTCTGTAATGAAAAGGTTGTTTCCAGGCAGGTCAGTTTCGACACTAAAAAGGTCATCACTACATACCTACACTCACAACCTGATATTTCTTTCGACTCTCGACTTATTAACTACAAAAACTTGACACCATAACCTCTTCTGAGAACTCTCTGGGAACCTGACGTTCTTCTAGGTTGGTCAGGTAGGATTTCTTTTAGTCAGAACTGATAAGTAACCTTCCTGACTACGACTTCGACTTTGAGGTTATGAAACCGGTGGACTACACTGAGTAACCTTTTCCGGGACTACGACCCTTTCTAACTTCCGTCCTCCTCTTCCCCTACTATCTCCTACTCTTCCAACCTACCGTAGTGACTGAGTTAGCTGTACTCAAACTCGTTCAAGGTCCTCAACAACAACCTGTCCCTTTGGACCACAAGACTTCAGGTACCCTAACATTTCTCACCCTGTGGTGACTCACGGACTTGACTTGACTTGACTTAGAAAATGGATGACCCGAAAGGACTACCGAGGAACCATTTCTTAGGTGGACGTAACGTCCTCCATACCCAAGTCAGGACCCAGTCCTTCTAGGGGACCTCCTCCCGTACCGTTGGTGAGGTCATAAGAACCATTCTTTCAGGGTACCTGTCTCCTCCGATGACCCGATGTCAAGTACCCCAGTGTTTCTCAGACTGTGCTGTCTTCACTGACTCGAACGTGTACATACGTTAGACAATGGTTCTACCTGCAAACTAGTGTATGTAAAAGGACGGTTTTATAAAGTATACGTAGTACTAAGGATGGGATGGAGAACCCCTGTCACGGAGTCTCGATAGACTCTTCGACAGAGGACCCGATATCAGGAACACACAAGAAAACTGTCGTCTAATTTTTTATTATTATTATTGTTTGAAAAAGACTGGTATACAGAAATAGAAATTTAGTCTTTTATATTAATCATAAATACATAAAAAGGGATAAAATTTCTTTAAGGAAGTACTTAGTCACTACTTATTCTCTTGAGTTAAAATCACCTTACTTGACTCCTAGTTCCCCTTCAAAGATAGAAATGAGAGCAAAAATAGGTACACGAACGAGAGGAAATCACTAGTGTAGATGAGGATCCCAAACTGATGGTCTATATATAATAAATAGGAGAGACTCGGGGTTAAAGGAGTAAATTTTTACCCTGATTATCATAGACGAATTATCCAAAGACAATATTCGTAATTTCCTATATTACACATATTTCACGACTCTTGTTGCGGACCGTTCCGTATAGAAAAGTGACCCAAACAGACTTTCTTTTAAAAATTATATCTCTATGTGGAAGAAGTTAATAAACACGGTATTAAAAAATATTTCGTTAAAAATACACAGTTCTTAGACCTGTGTCCCTATTCTGTGTCTGGAATATCAGACCCCCTTTCTTTCTCAGTTATCAGATCGGAGACAGAGGTTTCCTACTATTTCCTAATTCACCCTTTTGTACGTACTTTATAAATTTTTTACTCTTTACGTCGTCACATCATTCTACTAGGACCAGTAAATGTGAATAAGTGAATTTCAAAACACTATATTAAATGTATGGTATTCAGGTAGGTAAATTTCACATATTGAGTTCCAATCATATCAGTCTCAATGTGTTGGTAGTGAGATTAAAATCTTGTAAAAGTAGTGAAGGGTTTTCTGTGAGACATGGGTGATCGTCGGTAAGTAATAAAAGGGGCTTACGAGAGGGTGGGGACGGGATTCGTTGGCAGTCAGATGAAAGACTGACATACCTAAACGAATAAAATCCAAAGAGTCCACTTACTTTAGTATGTTATATCTCAAGAAACATTGACCGAAAAAAAGTGAATCGTGTTACAATGTAGGTACAACATCTCACATATTTATAAATTAAGTAAAAAATTCGGTTTATTATAAGGTAAGATATGTATGTGGTGTGAAACAAATAGACAAGTAATTGACTACCTGTAAAACTCAACTTGAGGTAAAATCGATAACATTTATTCCGACGATATTTGTCAGTGCACGTTCTAAAACTAATCTGTATACTAAAGTCAAGAGAACTCATTTATAGACCTTAACACCCGGTATACCGTTAAAATACAAATTGAAAAACTCCTCGACAGTCTGAGAAAAGGTTTCACCGACGTGGTAGAATGTAAATGTGATCGTTACATTCTCCCAAGGTTAAAAAGGTATAGTAGAGATTGTGAATAACAGACAGAAAAGATAATATCGGTAGAATCACCCACACTTCGTCTTAGGGTAAAACGAAAGGGTACTACCGATTACTGTAACTTGTAGAAAAATACACGAATGATAAGTAAATATATATAAGAAATCTCTTTAAAGATAAGTCTATGAAACGGTTTAAAAATCAATACAATAATTTAAAAACGAAAACTCAATCTCCTTGCACAATATATTAAGATCTATTTTCAGAGAATAGTCTATATATTGAATGGTTGTAAAAGACTCGACAGAAAAATGAAAGAATTACCACAAGAAACTTCGTGTTTTCAAATATAAAAACACTAAAACTTAAATGGATAAAAAACACACAGTAGTCAACACGAAAACCACAGTATAAATTATTTGATAACGAATTTTGTTTCAGTACTTCTAAATGTGGACAAAGGAGGAAGATTCTCAACATATCAAAATAATTATCGAGAATATAAATCCAGAAACTAGATAAAATTATTAACTCAACTAATAATATATACAACACTCTATCCACAGGTTAAGACAAGAAAACGTATACTTGTCAGTCAACAAGGTCGTGTTAAAAACTCTTCGGACAAGAAAGGGAATAACCTAATATAACCATGGGAATAGTTTTTAGTTAACTGACTTTACACTTCAAAATAAAGACTTACGAGTTAAGATAAGGGGACTATACAGATAGGAAAACAGTCATGGAGTGATAGTACTAATATGTCATCGAAACAACCTTTCACTCTTGAAATCGAAACAAGAAGTAATAACAAAACTGAAGACAAAGGAAACGTAAAAGTGTCAAAGAAGAAGTGTAAAATACCAGAATGAGAAAGAGGTTTTGTTTGTTTGTTTGTTTTTTTGTTATTATTCACCTTAAAACGATCTTGAACATGACTTGGACATATAATTAAACTCCTCATAACGGCAGAATTGTTCTCATTCAGAAACCCGAAGGGTCCACCGAGTCACCATTTCTTAGACGGACGGTTACGTTCTCTACACCCAAGTTAGGGACCCTACCCTTCTAGGGGATCTTTTCCTTTACTTTCGGATGACGTAGGTCATAAGAACGGACCCTTTAGGGTGCCTGTCTCCTGGGACCACCCGATGTCAGGTACCCCAACGTTTTCTCAGTGTTGACTCGCTGATTTGTTGTCCAGGAAGTTAGGTACTTGTACCTTAAAGAAAGGTTAATAATTCCAGAAGAAATAAAGTTGTTCCAAGATATCAAATATTAAAACATAAAGAAAACAATTTAAATAAAAATTCACAAAAATAAACATACGATAACATTTACCTTAATAAAAGAATTAAACTAAAACCCTAACAAGTAACGACTACATATATGTTAACTAAACACATATAACTAGAACATAGGACGAGTTAAAATTGGTGTTCGAGTTATATTGGACTTCAATATAAGTTAGAGTACTGATCATACCCAAAAAATCCTTCTATAACTGATACGATACTAACAAGAAAATTCTAGATTTTAAGATAAAATAAAAAGAAGTCGGAACTCTTTATATGTGTTTACATAACATTTTACACCAAGACCTGTACGGGACCTAAAAGATTCATGGGTGTCGGTTTTATAAAAGTATACTGTGTAGGAATAGACGAACGGGGGGAAAGTTACCGTCTATCAGGAAAGACTTTGGGTTGAGGATAGTAGTTGATAAACTAGGATTTAACAGAGTTCCTTATTGTAACGAAGAACTCGAGAAGTGTAAGTTAGAAGAATTTTCACACCTGGTACCATGGAGATCAAGAAATGATGGACGAGAGAAGAGTCAGATAATGTTAGACGGAAGAGAGGTGATCAGGTGACTTTTATGCTGAATAAGACTCAGAACTCTGTTCTTCTTTTCGGACTCGATTTCCGTTTCTAAAACCTCAGTAAAGGACGGTAACAAAATTGATAGTAAAGAGACCACTACAGAGGGTTTAGTTATAAATGTCAGTTCTGAAGAGAGAATTCGATGTCTAGATGCGTAAGTTGACAGATTATACAGAGGTGAAAGTACTAGGTGAAGGAAGTCTAAATTATCCCGGTTTTGATAGAGGTTTAGACGAGGAAGAAACGGGGTCCGAATGACTTGTCTTACGACGACGACGACGACGATTCAGCGCAGTTCGTGCAGGCTGAGACACGCTGGGGTATCTGCCGTCGGGTTGTCCGAGGAGACAGGGACCCTAAGAGGTCCGTTCTCATGACCTCACCCAACGGTAAAGGAAAAGGTTACGTACTTTCACTTTTCACTTTTACTTCAACGAGTCAGCACAGGATGAGAATCGCTGGGGTACCTGACGTCGGTTGGTCCGAGGAGGCAGGTACCCTAAGAGGTCTGTTCTTATGACCTCACCCAACGGTAACGGAAGAGGCCTGATTTGTCTTATGGTCATAAGTTTATCCATCGGGTTTGTGGGTCGTTGGGTTTAGACTTTAGATTCCTAAATAAGATCCAGGAGAAAAACACAAATTGTGTGTGTAGGGCAGTCTGAACAGTCAAGATCCAAAATGTAGAAAAAGTGGAGGTAATGATAATTTAGTCAAGTCCGATACTATGTAAAACACAACTAATGTTAAAAACAAAGATAGAGGTTAGAACAGTTGATAAATGAGGGTAAGTAAGACGTGTGTTATTGGTTATTATAAAGATTTTACGTTTAGATTAGTACTGTCAGAAAATAAATTTTAAGAAGTCAAAATAAGGGGTTAAAAGATGTGGGACAGTGTTTGAAGTTCTTTTAGGAAATTGTACTTAATCTAGTCAGAAACTTTTTCTGGTACGGAAAAAAAGTGGGAACACAAGGGATACAAGATCTATATAACTTTGTACGTATATAACACACGTCAAAAAGTTTATTCGGTGTTAAAGTGACTGTGTGTATGGAAAAAAACCTGAGAACATGGACCTGATATGTAAGACGAAGAAACGGACAAATTGAACATGAATAGAGACCCTTCGGAAGGAATTGTAAGAAACTCAATCCCGTCTACACTTATTTTTATAAGTTTACCTATACTCGTCACGTATACTTATTATTAAGTATCCCTATACTTGAAAGACACTACCTTCATTTCAGACTACGATATTTCTTGTTATGACGTATCCTAGGATTTTACAATCCAGGTACTTAGTTCCATTTAGGCTTCGTCAGTTTGTCCTCTACCGTTCTCACTTGTAGTTGTATTTTTAGTCACTTGACTTTACCTGACCTTACCCGCTTAAATTTAGGTTACTGGTAATATAGATGATGACACCCGTTCTTAGGGAATTTTCTTCACCTCCTCGGGAGTATTCAGTTGTTTTCTCAGGTTTTACGTCATGCATCTACGTTAGAGTTTTTACTGTCTTACTAGAGACAAGTAAAAGTTCCGTTTGGTGAGTTATAGTGTCATTAGGTTCAGATACGGGGTTGGTCATTACGACTTCTTCAACTTTAACTTGTCTAGATACTTCTGTATATTTTTGAATATTTTGATTGTGGGGGGTTTTTTACAGGGAAAGTAGTATCCCCTGACCTTATGTTTTTAATCTTTCGTTCTCTATGGACCTCATTCTCCGTTTAATCCTGACAATGAAAAACCTTATGTTTTTCTTCGTCCCGTTTCCGATTGTCTCAAGACGGTTCTCTTGCGTGACCAGTGTCTTTTACGGGAGAAGGTTATTGCGTTCCCTTCTGAGATATGTACCTGTAGTGATCTACCAGTTATGACTTTAATCTAACTAATATAAGAAACGTCGGTTTCTACCTCTTTGAGACATGTCAGTCGTTTTTGTTCTGACCCTCAACTGACACCGAATATAGTACTAGTGTGTTTTAAGTCTGAATTTAAGTTCTTTCATCCCTTTTGGTAATCTGTTAAGTCAATACTGGATTTAGTTTAGGGAGTGTTAATGTGTCACCTTCACTGTTTATCTAAGTTCTCTAATCTATACTATCTCACGGACTCTTGATACCTGCTCCAAGCTCTGTGACATGTCCTCCGTCACTAGTTCTAGTAGGGGTTCTTTTTCTTTACGTTTCTCCGTTCTACCAAAAGACTCCTCCGGAATTTTCATCGACTCTTTTCTTCGATTTCCGTTTCCTCTTTTCCTTTCTATATGAGTAACTTACTTCTCAAGGTTTCTTATCGTTCCTCTCTATTCTTTCGGAAAGAGTCACTAGTTACGTTTCTTTATCTCCTTTTGTTATCTTACCCTTTATAATCTCTAGAGAAGTTCTTTTAATCTCTATAGTTTTCTTGAAAAGTACGTTTCTGCCCGTGTTATTTCCTGCATTTACCATACCTGGATTGTCTTCGTCTTCACCGTTGTTATTTGTCTTCTTGATATGTTTTTATAGAAATACTGGGTCTATTCGTACTACCACACTAGTGAGTGGATATCGGTCTGTAGGACCTTATACTCAAGTTCACCCGGAATCCTTCGTAGTGATACCTGTTTCGATCACCTCCGCTACCTTAAGGTCACCTCGATAAAGTTTAGGATTTTCTACTACGACACTTACACGACGTGGGTCATATTACCTTTAAACCTTTTGAGTCGTTACCGGTGTCCTACCCTTTTACAGTCAAAAGTAAGGTTAGGGTTTCTTTCCGTTACGGTTACTTGTGAGTTTGATGACGTGTTAACGTGAGTAGAGTATACGATCGTGTCATTATGAGTTTTAAGAGGTTTCGTCAAAGTTGTCATACACTTGGCACTTGAAGGTCTACAAGTTCTACCTAAATCTTTTTCGTCTGTTTGTTTCTAGTTTAACGGTTGTAGACAACCTAGTAACTTTTTCATTGTCCCAGGGTCCTTTTGTAGATGAAGACGAAATAACTGATCTGGTTTCGGAAACTGACATACCTAAGGTTGTTTGACACTTTTTAAGAAGTTCTCTAACCTATGGTCTGGTTGAATGGAAGGAGGACTCTTTAGACATACGTCTAGTTCTTCGTTGTCAATCTTCACCTGTACCTTGTTGTCTGACCAAGGTTTGACCCTTTCCTCATGTAGTTCCGACATATAACAGTAGACCGTATAAATTGAATATACGTCTCATGTAGTACAATTTACGACCCGACCCACTTCGTGTGCGATCTTAGTTCTAACGGTCCTCTTGATACTTATTGGAGTCTATACGTCTACTGTGGTGGGAATACCGTCTTTAGTTTCTTGATTTATCGGAGAACTACTTTCACTTTCTCCTCTCACTTTTTCAACCGTATTTCAAGTTGTAAGTCTTTTGCTTCTAGTACCGTAGGTCAGGGTAGTGAAGTACCGTTTATCTAGCCCTTTGTCACCTTTGTTACTCTCTGATAAAACCCTCCCGAGTTTTTAGTAACGTCTAAAACTGACGTCAGTACTTTAATTTTCTACGGACGGGAACTTTCTTTTCGATACTGATACGGTTTCGGAAACTGACACACCTAGTGTTATTTGACACCTTTTAAGACTTTCTCTACCCTTATGTTCTGGTGGACTGGACGGAGAACTCTTTAAACATACGTCCAGTCCTTCGTTGTCAATCTTGACCTGTACCTTGTTGTTTGACCAAGGTTTATCCTTTTCCTCATGTAGTTCCGACATATCACAGTGGAATAAATAAATTGAATATACGTCTCATGTAGTACTCTTTGCGACCTGACCTTCTTTGTGTTCGACCTTAGTTCTAACGACCCTCTTTATAGTTATTGGAGTCTATACGTCTACTGTGGTGGGAATACCGTCTTTCACTTCTCCTTGATTTCTCGGAGAACTACTTGCACTTTCTCCTCTCACCTTTTTCAACCGAATTTCCAGTTGTAAGTCTTTTGCTTCTAGTACCGTAGGCCAGGGTAGTGAAGTACAGTTTATCTACCCCTTTGTCACCTTTGTCACAGTCTGAAATAAAAACCCCCACGAGGTTTTAGTGACATCTACCATTGACGTCGGTACTTTAATTTTCTGTGAATGAGGAACCTTCTTTTCAATACTGGTTGGATCTATCGTATCACTTTTCGTCTCTGTAATGAAACGGCTGATTCCAGGTAGATCAGTTCCGATACCAAAAAGGTCATCAGTACATACCTACACTCTCAACCTGACACTTCTTCCGACTCGCAACTTCTTAACTACGCAAACTTGACACCACAACCTCTTCTGGAAACTCTCAGGGAACCTGACGTTCCTCTAGGTTGGTCAGGTCAGGTAAGACTTCCTCTAGTCGGGACCCTAAAGAAACCTTCCTTACTACGATTTCGACTTTGAGGTCATGAAACTGATGGAGTCCGCTTCTCAACTGAGTAACCTTTTCTGTAACTACGACCCTCCCTAACGCCCGTCCTCCTCTTCCCCTGCTGGTTCCTACTCTACCGACCTACCGTAGTGACTGAGCTACCTTCACTTAGACTCACTTGAGACCCTCAACCACTACCTGTCCCTCCGGACCGCACGACGCTGAGTACCCCAGCGTTTCTCAGTCTGTACTGACTCGCTGACTTGACTTGACTTGGATCTGTCGTATAATTTTTCGTCTCTGTAATGAAATGGTTATTTCCAGGTAGATCAGTTCGACACTAAAAAGTTCATCATTACATACTTACACTTACAACCTGATATTTCTTTCGACTTACGACTTCTTAACTACGAAAACTTGACACCACAACCTCTTCTGAGAACTCTCAGGGGACCTGACGTTCCTCTAGGTTGGTCAGGTAGGATTTTTTTTTAGTCAGGACTTATAAGCAACCTTTCTTACTACGATTTCGACTTTGAAGTTAAGAAACCGGTGGACTACGTTGAGTAACCTTTTCTGGGACTAGGACCCTTTCTGACTTCCGTTCTCCTCTTCCCCGCTGTCTCCTACTCTACACACCTACCGTAGTAACTGAGTTACCTGTACTCAAACTTGTTTGAGACCCTCTATCACTTCCCGTCCCTTCGGACCATACGATGTCAGGTACCCTAGCATTACTCAGTCTATACTGAATCGTTGACTTGTTGTTGTTGTAAAACTTGGAACCTGACACCCCTTAGATTTTACTAAAGATGTGCATAAGTATTAAGGTATTCGAAGGTACAACTTAAGACCTACTTCTGAAAACCTATGTTGTTTTAAGGTGTAGTTTTAAAACAGAGGAAGGTTTTTCCTAGGGGAATTATCGTTCAAAAGACTCTGTAGTACGCGTATCTTAGTCTCTATCTTTGAAAGTTTCTATCTTGTAAAATCGTTTCGATTGTCTTTACTTCGAAGTATCAAAAATACAAACCGACTATCCTGTTTTTAGTGAACTCGGACTTTCTTAAACGATACCAATGGAACTCGTTGGATCTCAGTATGTGTTGACTCGTATATTGTGAAATTGAAAGTTACCAACTTAAAATAACGACGTATACACTCAATTAATTAACGTACTAGTTGTTAAACAAGAAATGTGACTTTATGTTTTAGGTTTTTAAAACACTGGTCGACCCATTGATAACTACATTTATTACGAAAGGAAATTATGTCATACTCTCGGTCTTCATTATTCATGTGAAAAATGATTTATAGACAGGAAATTGTAGTAATCTATTATAATTAACTCGTAAGTACTCCATGTATCGTTGGTATATTCGTATTCCCTTTAAGTTCTACTTAAAACGGTGTAAGTCAAATAATTCTTTAAACGTTAGGTTCACCTTTTCATCACTTCTATAAAGGAAGTTTATAAAATATCATAGAGGAAAATTTTACATGACAAAATGTACATGTTTGCACAAACTTTTTGGAGTCAAGTCAAATTAAGTCAGCGAGTCAACACAGGCTGAAAAACGACCCTGACGTCGTGTGGTCCGAAGGGACAGGTAGTGGTTGAGGGTCTCAAATGAGTTTGAGAATAGGTAGCTCAACCACTACGGTAGGTTGGTAGAGTAGGAGACAGTAGGAGAAGAGGAAGTCGGAAGTTAGAAAGGGTCGTAGTCCCAGAAACGGTCACTCAGGCAAGAAGATTAGTCCACCGGTTTAATAACCTCAAAGTCGAAGTCGTAGTCGGGAAGGTTACTTATAAGTCCTGACTAAAGGAAATCCTAACTGACCAACCTAGAGGAACGTCAGGTTCCCTGAGAGTTCTCAGGAGAGGTTGTGGTGTCAAGTTTTCGTAATTTTTCCGACACCGATTAAATATAATTGTTAATAAAAGTAAATCTGTAAGGGAAAATATTATAACTGATAAAAATAAGGAAAGTAATTCTGTGTCTGCATTGAGAAGGATTGGTAGAGGACTTTAGAAAGGTGAAAGGGTGTACGGTGGAGTGAGTGTCTGTACATTTCGATAGAAATTTGGGTGTAGTTGTACTTTTAAATCATCAATTAATAAAATACCTTTCATACTTTTTCTCTTGTGGTATAAAGGTGACCTAATTTTGTATATATAACAAACATGAAAGTACACATAAAAATACTGGTTTATAGAAAAAAAAACAGAAAATAAAAATGAAATAAAATGAAATGTTATGACATACCAAAACGGTATGTAACTGTACTTAGGGGTANAAAAAATAAAAAATTTAAAATTTTAGAAATTAAGAATGTACGCAAGGGTTTGTACTTGGGGGGAGGGTGGAGGGAGGGGTATTGTAGAGAGACCCAGTAGTGGTACGTGTTCGGGGTTCGTACGACATAGGACGCAGTCTGTATCTGACCACTAAGCTAAGAATGTACTATCATATGTACAATCTTACGGTAAGAGGGTTTAGTAGGGTGGGAGAGGGAGAGGGAGACTCAGGTTTTCAGGTAATATGTGTAGACACAGAAAAAACGACAAAACGTATGTCCCAACAGTAACGGTAGAAAGATTTAAGGTATATATACACAATCATATGACATAACCACAAAAAGAAAGACCGAATGAAGTGAGACATATTAACCGAGGTCAAAGTAGGTAGAGTAGTCTTGACTAAGTTTACATAAGAAGAATTGCCGACTCATTGTGAGGTAACACATATACATGGTGTCGAAAGAATAGGTAAGTAGACGACTACCTGTAGATTCAACAAAGGTACAGGACCGATAATATTTGTCACGACGCTACTTGTAACCCCATGTACACAGAGAAAGTTAAGACCAAAGGAGCCACACATACGGGTCTTCACCCTAACGACCCAGTATTCCATCAAGATAAACGTTAAAAAATTCCTTAGAGGTGTGACAAGAGGTATCACCGACTTGATCAAACGTAAGGGTGGTTGTCACATCCTGTCAAGGGAAAAGAGGTGTGGGAGAGGTCGTAAATAACGAACGTCTAAAAACCTAGCGTCGGTAAGACTGACCACACTTCACCATGGAGTAACACCAAAACTAAACGTAAAGAGATTATTACTCACTACAACTCGTAGAAAAGTACACAAACAATCGGTAGGCATACAGAAGAAACCTCTTTACAGATAAATCAAGAAACCGGGTAAAAAACTAACCCAGCAAATGAAAAGACCTTAACTCGATGTATTCAACGAACATATAAAAACTCTAATCAACAAACAGTCAACGAAGTAAATGATAATAAAAGAGGGTAAGTCTTCCGACAGAAAAGTGGAACGAATATAAAAGGAAACAACACGTCTTCGAAAATTAAAATTAATCTAGGGTAAACAAATAAAAACGAAAATAAAGGTCATAAGACCCTCCACCTAGTATCTCCTAGGACGACACTAAATACAGACTCTCACAAAACGGATACAAGAGGAGATCCTCAAAATATCAAAGACCAGAATATAAATCTAGAAATTAGGTAAAACTCAAATAAGTTCATAGAAAAAATATGATGTTAAAAATCCACGTTATTTCCATTTTGAAATAAAGGTTTCTTTGTTATTTACCTGAAGTGAAAGTGAAAAGTCAAAGTGCGTAACCTCTTCCTTTACCGTTGTGTGAGGTCAAAAGAACAGACCTCTTAGGGTTCCCACCACCTCGGACCACCCTACGGTAGATACCCCAACGTGTCTCAGCCTGTGCTGACTTCACTGAATCGTCGTCGTCGTATATGATTTTTGTATACACTCCTTAAAGTCTCTGAGTATCATCAAAAATCTACTCGTTTAATCTTGATAATCTTAAGACACGATGAAACGAAAGAAAAATGTTATTATCTCATTCCCAGTCTTTAAAGATCTTCTCAGATTTTCCAGATCTTGAAAATTTTTTGTGAAAACGAAACTCACAATACGTAAATTTTGTATGGTTTTTTTAGGTCTTTTTTCCATGTTTAATAAAATCACGAATTACGGTGTAGAATAAATAGGTAAGGAGATGATACTTGTAAATCCAACGAAAGTACAGAGTCGATAACGTTTATCACGACGATACTTATAACCCCACGTACCTAGAAAGTTTAATACCAAAAGAGGTCTATATACTGGTTCTGACTTTAACGACTTGGAATACAATTGAAATAAAAATCAAAAAATTCCCTGTTGGTAAGTCAAAAGGAACCACCAACGTGGTTAAATGAAAGGGTAGTTGTCACATCCTCCGAAGGAAAAAAAGGATAGTGAATAATAAATATCTGAGAAAATACCAAAATAAAAATAACCTCATATAAACGAAATGTTATAACACAATCAAAGATGACTTGTCGTTTCACTTAGTCGATATTCATATGTATATAGGGGAGGGAGTACTCGGAGGGAGGGTGTAGGGGTAGGGTGGGGAGATCCAGTAGTGTCTTGCGGTTCGACTCAAGGGACAAGATATGTCATCGAAGGGTGGTCGATAGATAAAATGTGTACTATCACATATATACAGTCACGATGAGAAGATTAAGTAGGGTACGATGTGAAGGGGGTAACGCAATTGTACAGGTAAGAGATACAGACATAGAGATAAGGACGGGACGTTTATCCAAGTAGACATGGTAAAAAAGTAAAAGATATATATACGTAATTATATGTGATAAACAAAAAAGAAAGAAATAAAAAAAAAATTGAAATGAAAAAAATTTAAATAAAAATTAACCCACTTTTAACGAAATGGTACAACATAACCAAAGACGATATATTGTTACGTTTATTCAGTATTAATATGTATGTAGTGGAGGGAGAACTCGGAGACAGAGGAGGAGGCTTGGATGGGAAGATTTACTAGTTCTCTCGGTCCGACCCAACGGACGCAATATATCGTTAAAGAATAGTCGATAGATAAAATGTGTAACGTCACATATATACAGTTATGATGAAAGAGGTGAACAAGGTGATAGAGGAAGGGGATGACACAGGTGTTCAGGTAAGAGGTATAGACTTAGAGGTATAGAGATGACGAAGAGACGTTTATCCAAGTAATGTGGTAAAAAGATCTAAGGTATATATACGCAATTGTACGTTATAAACAAAAAGAGAAAGACCGAATGAAGTGAGACATACTGTCTGAGATCCAACTAGGTGTAGTGATGTTACTACGTTAAGGTAAGAAAAAGTACTGACTCACTATAAGGTAACATATATACATGGAATTGAAGAAATATGTAAAGAGACAGTTACCTGTAAATCCAAGAAAGGTACAGGACCGATAACATTTATCACGACGTTACTTGTGACCCTATGTACACAAAAAACTTAATACTAAAAAGAGTCCCATATACGGGTCATCACCTTAACGACCCAGTATATCTTCAAAATAAAAAATCGAAAAGTTCCTTGAAGATATGACAAGAGGTATCACCGACATAATTAAATGTGAAGGTGAGTGTCACGTTATCCCAAGGGAAAAGAGATGTGGGAGAGGTCATGAATACCAAATATTTAAAAAACTACTACCGGTAAGACTGACGACATTTCACCATGGAGTAACATCCAAACTAAATATAAGGAGATAATTAATCACTGTAACCTGTAGAAAATTACACGAACATCCGGTAATCATACACATGTTTCATCTCTTTAATTTCTCCTATCCCTTTACATGATGCTCAGACTTTTACAGATGTTTATATCAAAACTAATAACACTATTTTTTATTTTCTTATTTATTATTTATTCCTTATTTTCTATATTTATTTATTTCTTATTTATTTTTATTATTTTATTTCTTATTTATTTCTTATTTTCTATTTTTTATTTTCCAACCTTTTTTAGTAAACTTGATGAACTAATGGTACTAAGTTGTCCAAGTCTAAAAAATATTTAAGATGTACATTTTTCTGGTGTCTTAGTAAAGAGTCCGAGACTAGTATACGGAGGTTTCTCTGTTTACTCTCTTCTGTATTTTCATCCAGAATCTTAATTCTCATACTAATCTCTTTTATAATGTACTTAATAAAAGAAACAAAAAATGACTCCCTTTAATTATTATTTCGAAAGGACTTTCACAAATCGTTTAGTTTACATAGTCTTTTTTAATAAAATTTACAAATCTACCAGATACGGAAAAGATAAGTTATATCATCGACGATCGGTCTAAATAAATTTGAATTTAAGTAATTTTATTTTATCGAGTAAAGAATCAGTATGATCGACTTAAAATTAAGGTGATATCGGTGTACATCGATCACCGACTGTATAACCTGTCGTATCTAAATATCTTGTAAAGACAGTAACGTCTTTCTATAAACTTTAGTGAACAGTTTAGAATCAGTTACATGATCTACATCCTCCTAGTATTCTTGATCTCATGTAAAGAATCAAACTTCCTTGAGTGTCAATTTTGACACGTCATCTATTGGTGTTTAACATTCTAAAAAAAAAATTATTTACCGGTGAGGTTAGGGATTCCTATCTTAAGACTTTTGATATCTGGTTATTAAGAATAAGAATGTAACACCAACTCCACCTTCTAATTGTCGTTATAGTAGTTTACGAATTCTTTCGTATTGGATGATCCATTTTCACTAGTACTAAAGATGTTCCTTTTAATACTGACTGTTTTAGTGGATCCCAGAAAACTCGTAAAAATCATTCCCTCAACTTTACTAATATTGAACAAATCTGAACGTTTTTTGAAGATACTCAAAGATGTAGTTTCCTTAAATTTTCACAGACAGTAACTTATCAACCAGAACTTTTAAGGAGGGTTTGATTGTAGACTACGACTGGAAGTACTTTTACTTGGCGGTTCGACTGTTCCTATTAGACGGACCTCTAGAGGGTTCCGATCCACTCACCCATCCTGAGTTGTCTATTCGAAGTTACTCGATTTACAATAAATAATCTTTTACCNACCGTTTTGGTTATGTTATAACATTTCATTAATTGGAGGTTAATTTTATTTATTTAAATATAAATTTTTTTATTTTTTTTTTATTTGGGTCTGACACTGTGAATTTTTTTTTTTTCTAAAACCTGACTTTTCTGAAAGTTGGTTACAAATAAAATTTTGTAAAATAAAACTTGAATAAAAAAAATTAAAAAAATTAAATTTAAATAAATAAAAATAACCTCCGTTTAATGAAATGTTATAACATAACCAAAACGGTATGTAGTTGTACTTAGGCGGTGCCCACATGTACACAAGGGTTAGGACCTAGGGGGAGAGTGGAGAGTCTAACGTATGTTCAACTTTTTTAACGTGTCACTCAGGACCTAATGAAACTGAGACGAAGGAGGTCACGAGTGTAGAATGTATTCATAAACAACAAGTCAGTGATTCAGCACCAGCTGAAAAAGGTGAGGTACCTGACGTCGTACGGTCCAAAGGGACGGGAAGTGATAGAGGGTCTCAAACAAGTTTGGGTACAGGTCACTCAGGTACTACGGTAGGTTTGTAGAGTAAGAAGCAGTCGGGGAAGAGGAGGACGGGAGTCAGAAAGGAACGTAGTCCCAGAAAAGGTTACTCAGCCGAGAAGGGTAATCCGGTTTCATAACCTCCAAGTCGAAGTCGTAGTCAGGAACGTTACTTATAAGTCCTAACTAACGGAAATCCTAACTGACCGAACTAGGGGAACGACAAATTCCCTGAGAGTTCTCAGAAGACGTCGTGACCTCAATTTTTCGTAGTCAAGAAGTCGTGAGTCGGTACAAATACCGAGTTCAGAGTGTAGGTATGTACTGATGACCTTTTTGGTTTCCAAACTGATGTGTCTGGAAACAGTCGTTTCACTACAGAGACGAAAAATTACACGACAGATCCAACCAGTATCGGAAAGAAGGTTTCTCTTTCACAGGAATAAAGAAGGTGTCTCGTTCACAGAAAATTAAAGTACCGTCGTCAGTGGTAGGCGTCCCTAAAACCTCGGGTTCTTTTATTTTAAGACAGTGACAAAGGTAAAGAGGTGTAGATAAACGGTACTTCACTACCCTGGTTTACGATACCAGAATCAAAAAACTTACGACTCAAAGTTCGGTCGAAAAAGTGAGAGGAGAAAGTGAAAGTAGTTCTCCGAGAAATCAAGGAGAAAGACGGTAGTCCCACCACGGTAGACGTATAGACTTCAATAACTATAAAGAGGACCCTTAGAACTCAGGTCGAACACGAAGAAGGTCGAGTCGTAAAGTGTACTACATGAGACGTATATTTAATTTATTTGTCCCACTTTTATATGTAGGAACTACATGAGGAAAGGGTCAAACCTTCGTCAGGCAACAAGGTACAGGTCAAGATTGACGACGAAGAACTGGACGTATGTACGTCTAAAGAGTCCTCCGTCCATTCCACTAGACCATAAGAGTTGAGAAATGTTTTAAAAGTGTCAGACAACAGTAGGTAGGTGTGTCAGTTTCCGAAATCCTATCAGTTGCTTCGTCTTTGTCTACACAAAGAGATAGTAGGTTACTCATAACTGTTAAAATAGAGACTAAGGAGACGACAAAGATTTAAGTCGAAATTGTAGACTTTTAAGAGTCAAGTGCACGACAACTTTGGATCGAACATCCTAAAACTCTTAATGGAACGATCGTACACTTTTCTCACGTTAACATGTCATCAGACTTGTAAGAAACCCTAACCTTACTTTTGACTGGTAAATGTCAGGACACTGGTGACGACTCAAAAGGTGAAACGACCGTATAACTCACGTCGTGTAAGTGTCGTAGTAGAAAATCCTAAACTTTATCGAGTCGACCTTAAGATAGTGGAGGTGATCGAAACAAGATCTTTACGAAGGATTCCGGGTGAACTGAAGTGTGAGGTCCTACAGAACGAGATCCAATCAACGGTGTGGTAGCACCAATAGGTCCAGTACTTTTGGAAAAAACATGTCAAGAAAACATATAAGAACGGTGGAAAAGAATTAGAGAAAATGAATACAATCCAGGAATGGCAAAGACAGGAAAGAACACGGGTAGAATCGTACTTTACAAGGGAAGCATAGAGATTAAAAGAACTTCTTTAGAGATCAGAAGGAGTAAGATAAAAAAAGAGATAAAGAAACGTAATAAGCGAATTCTTCTGAAAGAATAGAAAGGAAAGATAAGAAACCTTGAGACGTAAGTCTACCCATATAGAAAGGAAATGAGGAAACGGAAATCGAAGAGAAGAAAAGAGTCGATAAATATTCCGGATGACATGTATTGATATACATGTATTGATATCATGTAATAGTTTTAGTCCTTTTCTTATTACCGTGTTATAATGATTGATTATTGATATTGATTAATTGTATTGCTAGATTTATATTGATTTATTCCAAAATAAATAAGGTAGTGATTTTCGTTTAATGTTACTTTGAAAAACTTACCGATCATTAAATTTGTTACTAAAAGAAAAAGAGTGGGACAGGGGGATTGGTGATTCAAGGGTGGGGGATTGGGGGTTGTCACCAATAAAAATATCAACGAACACACAATTAGGTTTCAAAGAAATACATTTATATTCGTTTGTATTTATATATAAGAATGAAGGAGAGAAAAGATATGTTTTCCTTCGTCCAGTATATGTAAGAAACCGTGGAAAATAAAATGATATGGAAAGAACCTCCCGAAAAATATAGTCTCTATTGAAGAAGAAAACATTTCGGGGATTTGTAAGGTCATATATTTATATGATATCTAATAAATTGATCGGAGAGAACTATCCGTAAACACAAGAAAGGTCAGGAAAGGATACCATTAACTACGACGTTATTTTTTAGAACGTTTACATAGTCAGACGTGGATACCCTTATATAAACTTCCTACATGTCAGAGTCTTCCGTATAACGATCTAGTTTACTATATACCGTAAACATTAACCTCGGAAAGATTATCTTATATAATAGTTCGAAAACCAAGAAATGATTTTACTATCCGTTTACACCATAAAGTCATCAGTGTAAAGATAGTGTTATTACTTCCTTCGAATTGTAGAAAAACACAAATTCTCGGTAAACCTAAAGGAGAAGTTACTTTAACGGTCAAGTAGATTAAAGAGGTAAATTACAACTAGAAAGTGAAGTACATATACTTCAAAAATATATAATTTCTTTTAATTGGATATCAAAGGATGTATTTCTTTTTATAAAAATTATAAAACCGATTTCATCAAGGTAGTATATACATATGAAATCTTTTTCCTCTCAACATTAAGAAGTCGTTATGTAAAAATAGAAGGGTACAAAGTGAACTAATTACGAAGGAAATGTTACGATAATCACACTGTGTTTAGTCAATTCTAAAATAGTCTTAGTGGTACTAAACTATGACTACCGTTTAGGAGAGTTACTAAACCAGGACTTACGAATTGATGTCCAAAAGACGAAAACTTAAAAGTGTTTCGGAGAAGGAGAGGTTTGGTCTACCGGATGTTTCTACATAAATTACCAATTAGTAACGGTAGATGACCATTTCTACCTTTAAAGTAGATCGATGAACGAGAACACCGAACCTACTAAACGAAAACTTTGCTTAAAAATTTTACAACTACATACTGTTGAATTTTGCAACCACATGTTGTCTTTTGGTGTTTTAATACATTTCGTTAATAGGAAGGTAATTTTTAATATATATATATATATATATATATATATATATATATATATATTTGTACCCTTCTCTTTATTTCACTTTTTGTTATATTTTTTTTAAATAACGAAAGTTCAGTCAGTTACGGATCACCTTTCTGTTAGGGTATTTGTTTGAAAATTTTAGTTCACCATGTTCATGTTGTTGATTCCATTTATGTCTCGCCTGACACCTTCAGGTCATCCTCCTTTGATTGGTTCCTCCCCTTTAGTTAGGAAAGATCTCCTCTACTACGACCTGGACTCGTAGTAAAGATAGGGTAGATGTTAAAGGTTAGTGAATGTACCTCACTTGTTGTGAAATAGAAGTTATTTCGTATATGAAATTTTTTTAAGGTCTTTTATACCTACGAACTATCATAATTTATTTTGCCGTTTCTTTGTCTTTGTTTTTAAATCCTTCGAATACTCAAATCAGTTTTGTATCGAAAGAAACTTTGGTGATTAAGTTTTTCTACATACTTGGAGTCACAAGTATCGTTGCAATAAATGTTATCGGTTCTGTGCCTTTGTTAGATTCACAGGTAGTTGTCTACTTACCTATTTCTACACTATATGTTACCTTATGATGAGTTGGTATTTATCTTATTTTTAAAGGGTAAACATCGTCCTACGTACCTAAACCTTCTATAATACGATTCACTTTGTTCAGTCTCATTCTATTTACGACATACTATAGTGAATATACACCTTAGATTTTTCACGTTGTTTAAGGACTTATTAGATGTATTTTCTTCATCTGAGTGTCTATATCTCTTGTTTAATCACCAATGGGTACCCCCTCCTTCCCGTTATTTTCCCATTCTCTCTCTCCATATTTGACAACTCACAGTCCGAGTTCCTACATAACATGTTTCCCTTATATCGTTTATAAAAAATTATTGACATTTACCTTTCATTAGGAATTTTAGTATATTTTTCATTTTTATTTTATTTTATTTCAAATTTTACGAGTTTTATTATAAGGAAAAAGTTAATGATTCTAAGGAAATCACAAAGATCGGTTAATGGTCTAATAACCTAACAACTTTTTTGATTAGTGTTAGCATAATAAAGATGGAACGACTAAAGGTCAAGTAAATTTAAAATAAACAACAGAACTTGTTTAATTAAAGTACCTAACCTATCACTATGTTATATTCCAAAATTGATACGTTTGTAAGTCTTCGGACACTGATTAGTAAATGACTATTCCATCTTATTATATGGAATAACTTATATTGTACAAGTTACTATTACGTCTGATTTTTACATTGTTACCAGACCTCTAATAGTGTCGAACGGGTCACGATAGACATCACGTCAAACTATTGTAAATCGACAAAGTTCTACTATAATTGTTGGAGATTACTTTTTAATAAATTACTATAAGAGTACACAGATTTCTTATAAAATTAATGTATGGTCATAAATAAAGATACGAGAAGTCTGATAGAGACTCAAAGAATTGTTTACATTCCAACAAAACAAATAAAAAGAGAACTGTATCAACGACATATAAAAGTGTTCCACTTTCATCAGTTCTGTACAATGTCGGACATCGACTTACAGCGACTTAGTACAGTATATTCGAACCGAAATTTCCGTCTATTTACATTTTTTTATAATAGTCTTGTTGTTGGTTTTTATTTGTTGTTTCCGTTACCACTTAAGAGTGTCCTGATTTGATACGGTGTATGAAAGGACGATCTCTAAGTGTCTTATATAATCCTGAAGATCCATATACGAATACGATCCTAACATTGTCGAAACTTTGGGTGTTTGATAAGACACCATTTTCATTTTCACCCACCTTCACTTCTTCTCCATCGTTCATACATCATCAGATTGGAGGTCAGTGAGTTTAGGTTAACAATTCAGCTAATCTTTTCTAATTACAACTGTTGAGTTCTTAATTGAGTCCGAGACGGAAAATCAAGGACCAAGAGACACACACTTGATGGACGTATTTCTTATATCACTACTGAAACGTACTTTTTCGTAATAAGTTAAGACACCTTTAGACTAAAACCGGAATCGAAGACTTTTCAGAGTGTGAAGTTTCAGTTATAAAATATACATGTAAGTCTCGTGTCATGTAGACATGTGGAAAGATTTTTCGAATTGAGTCAGTCTTTCAAAGGATTCAGGAGATAATTTAACAGGTGGCGTCAGGTAAAGAAGAAGGATTAAGGGGCTGAGATGGTATTCCTTCTCTTCTTTTACCATCTAACTGTGCTCCGTATCGTCAAGTGACACCGTAGGGGTCATTTCCCTTTAAATCCTCTACCAGTGTCGTTACTTCTCTTTCACAGATGTCACCTTCATAAGTCTATCTATATTGCCTTTGATTCATCCCTAAATCGAAACCCTTATACTCTGGACCTTTACCCTCTCTTTGTAATTAACTTATATCGGATTTACTACACGTAATATAAACCGAGAGGACTTAACATGGGTGATTATCTCGAACATGTGGTAATTCATTTTTCCCCTATTACACTCCTCTCTTCCTCTAGACTTTTTGTCCACCCATCGACTTCATTGATACCTCCGATTCTTGTTCACTCAGGAATCTTCACTTTTCCGTAGTGGAGGCACGAGTGAAAAAGATTGTGTATCCTAAGTAGATGTCTCATTGGCCCGTGGACTTTCCTTTTTGACTGTTAATTTTGTTAAACTGTCGTAATTTTGTTGTCCTACTCTCTTTGATCTCTAGAAAAGTTCTTTTAACCTCTATCGTTCCCTTATAAAGTACGTTTTTACCCGTGTTATTTCTTGTCTTTACCCTTCCTGTATTGTCTTCATCTTCTCTGATTCTTCTCCTCCGTTCTTATGTGTCTTCTTGATATGTTTCTTTCCAGAATTACTGGACTTATTCGTGCTACCACACCAGTGAGTGGATCCCAGTCTGTAGAACCTCGCACTTCAGTTCTTCCGGTATCCTTCGTAAAGATGCTTATTTCGATACCCTCCACTACCTTACAGTCGACTCGACAAAATTTAGGATTTTCTACAACGACGATTTCACGACGTGAGTCATACGGTCGTTTAAACCTTTTGAGTCGTGACCAGTGTCCTGATCTTTTCCAGTCAAAAGTAAAGTCAGGGTTTCTTCCCGTTACAACTTTTTACAAGTCTGATGGTATTTTAACACGAGTAAAGTGTACGATCGTTCCATTACGAGTTTTAGGAAGTTCGATCCAAGGTTTTCATACACTTGACTCTTGAAGGTCTACAAGTTCGACCTAAATCTTTTCCGTCTCCTTGGTCTCTAGTTTAACGGTTGTAAGTGACCTATTATCTCTTTGGTTCCCTTAAGGTCTTTTTGTAGATGAAGATGAAGTAACTGATGTAATTTCGGAAAAGCTGACACCTAGTGTTGTTTGACACCTTTTAAGAATTTCTATACCACCATTTTCTGGTGGTATAGATAGAGGTCTCTTTGGACATACGTACAATTCTTCGTTGTGAATCTTGGTCCGTACCTTGTTGTCTGACCAAGTTTTAACCCTTTCCTCATACAGTTCCGACGTATAACAGTGAGACGAATAAATTGAATATACGTCTCATGTAGTACACTTTAAGACCCGCCCTACTTATTGTTCGACTTTAGTTCTGACAATCCTCTTTATAGTTTTTGGAGTCTATACGTCTATTATGGTAAGATTACCGTCTTTCACTTTTCCTTAATTCTTTGGAGAACTACTTCCACTTTCTCCTCTCACTTTTCCGATCGAATTTTGAGTTGTAAGCTTTTTGCTTCTAGTACTGTAGACCAGGGTAATGAACTACCGTTTATCCCTTTCTCACCTTCTTCACCGTCTAAAATAAAACCCCCCGAGGTTTTAGTGACGTCTGTCACTGACGTCAGTACTTTAAATTTCTGTAAACGAGAAGACCTCTTTTCGATTCTGTTTAGACCTGTCGTATAATTTTTTCGTCTCCAGTGAAATGACTGTTTCCAGACACATCAGGTTCGGAACTAAAAAGGTCATCAGTACATACCTACACTCTCAACCTGGTATTTCTTCCGACTCGCTGTTTCTTAACTACGAAAAATTGACACCACGACCTCTCCTGAGAACTCTCAGAGAACCTATCGTTCCCCTAATTCGGTCAGTTAGGATTTCCGTTAGTTGAGACTTGTAAGTAACGTTCCTGACTACGACTTCGACTTCGAGGTTATAAAACCGATGGACTACGCTTCTCGACTTAGTGACGGTTTCTCGGACTATGAACCTTTCTACCTCCCGTCTTCCTCTTCACCCACTGTCTCCTACTCTATCAACCTACCGTAGTGCCTGAGTTGCCTGTACTCAAACTTGTTTGAGACCCTCTATCACTTCCCGTCCCTTCGGACCGCACGACGTCAGGTGTCTCAGTGTCTCATGTACTGAAGTACTGACTTGGTGTCGTTGTTGTCATCTCAATCGGAAAATATTATAGTTGTAATAAGTGATATCAGATAAGTAGGTTTCATGAAAATTGAAGAATTCAGGGTTATAAGTTAACAAGACTAAAAATTATCTTTTATTTTTATTAGACTGGTGAGAGGAAGTAAATAGATAAGAAATGGTTGAGAAACAGAATTGAAAAAGGACTCAAAATTAAAAGTGACTGGAACTATGATAAATCTTCCATGGTTTAGTTCTTGTATACATCTTAACATGATTCTGAATACAAGAAATCAGAGTTTCATCCAGAAGGAATTTTATATCTCTAGTATTAACACGTACTCACTCACTCACTTTCGGTGAGTTAACACAGGTCGAGAGACCCTGGTATCCCTGATGTCTCGGGTACCTTAACAGGTCCGGTCTTTTGACCTCACCCATCGGAAAGGGAAGAGGTCCCCTAGAAGGGTTGAGTCCCTAATTTCGGTCCAGAAGACGTAACGTCCTCCTAAGAAATGGTCGACTCGGTGTTCCTTCGGGTATTGACCCGTATAAGATCCAGATTATATGGTATTGTTTTTCTACTAGAACTTCATAGAATGTTCGATAAACAATATAAATTTTGTTATTTTCGTAAAGACGAAGAAAAATATGGACACCAAACAACACTATAGGTCTGGAAAATGAAGTCTTGAAAAAAATTCCATGTCACTTAATTTCTCTAGGTATGTTCAGAAGACAAAATCTCCTACACACGATGACTCTATTTATATTCTATTTAGAATAGGAATAAGTAGTCTCCCGTCTGACTTACTTTAGGTGTTAGTGTCTTTTGATTGGTTTAACTAGTGTTCCTGGTGTGGAAACAGATTGAGTTACTTTGACACTCGGTACGGTACATCCCGTTGGATTCTGTCTACCCTGTAACATCTCTCAATACTGTTTTGTACCAGGTGACCTCTTCCTTTACCTTTCGGTGAAGTTATGAGAACGGAACTCTTAGGGTACTTGTCATACTTTACCATTTTTCTATACTGTGACTTTCTACCTGAGGGGTCCAACCATCCACGGACTGTACGATGACCTCTTTTCACCTCTTTACTGAGGTCTTTCTTACTTCTCTACCTCGGTTTCGATTTTGTTACGGGCTAACGGTTACACTGACCACTACCTTCATTTCAGACTACGACATTTCTTGTTATAATGTGTCCTTGGACCTTACAATCCAGGTACTTAGTTCCATTTATACTTCACTAGTTTGTCCTCTACCGTGCTGACTTGTAACTGTAAAATCCTTTGTCACTTAATTTTACCTGACCTTACTCCCTTAAATTAAGTCTACCGATAATATAATGATGAGACCCGTTCTTAGGGAATCTTCTTTACCTCCTCGGGAGTGTCAGTTGTCTTCTCAGACTTTATGTCAGGATCCCACGTTAGATATTTTACTGTCTTACTAGAGACAAACAAAGGTTCCGTTTGGTAAGTTATAGTGTAATTAGGTTCAGATACGGAGTTGATGATTACTACTTCTTTGACTTCAACTTACCAAGATACTCTTGGGTGTTCTGGAAGATCTTGATTTTGGTTTTCTACAGGAAAAGTAGTATCCCCTGTCCTTACGTTTTCATCCTTTAGTTCTCTATGCACCTCATTGTCCGTTCAAACTGGAACCTCATTTTTTACTTCGTCTCTTTTCCGATTGTCTCAAAACGGTTCTATCGAGTGATAAGTATCGTTTGTGGAAGAAGGTTATTGTGTTCTCTTCTGACATGTGAACCTGTAGTGGTCTACCAGTTATGACTTTAAGTCAAGTCAAGTCAAGTCAGTGAATCAATACAGGCTGAACATCGCTGGGGTACTTAGCGTCGTACGGTCCGGAGGGACAGGTAGTGGTTGACGGCCTCAAGTGAGTCTGAGTGCTGGTAGCTCAGTCACTACGGCAGCTCGGTAGAGTAGGTGACGGTAGGGGAAGAGGAGGACAGGGGTTAGAAAGGGTCGTAGTCTCAGAAAGGGTTACTCAGTTGTGAAGCGTACTCTGCCGGTTTCATAACCTTAAAGTCGAAATCGTAGTAAGGAAGGTTTCTTGTGGGTCCTGACTAGAGGAAAACCTACCTGACCAACGTAGAGGAATGTCAGGTCCCCTGAGAGTTCTCAGAAGAGGTTGTGGTGTCAAGTTTTCGTAGTTAAGAAGCCGCGAGTCGAAAGAAGTGTCAGGTTGAGAGTGTAGGTATGTACTGGTCACCTTTTTGGTATCGGAACTGATCTGTCTTGAAACAACCGTTTTATTACAGAGACAAAAACTTATACGATAGATCCAACCAGTATTGAAAGGAAGGTTCCTCATTCGTAGAAAATTAAAGTACCGACGTTAGCGGTAGACGTCACTAAAACCTCGGGGGGGGGGGGTTTTATTTAAGACTGTGACGAAGGTGACAAAGGGGTAGATAAAGGGTACTTTAATACCCTGGTCTACGGTACTAGAATCAGAAGACTTACAACTCGAAATTCGATTGAAAAATTGAGAGGAGAAAATGAAAGTAGTTCTCCGAAAAATAAAGGAGAAGTGAAAGACGGTATTCCCACTACAGTAGACGTATAGACTCCAATAACTATAAAGAGGACCGTTAGAACTAAGGTCGAACACGAAGGAGGTCGGGTCAAAGAGTACTACATGAGACGTATATTCAATTTATTCGTCCCACTGTTATATGTCGGAACTGTATGAGCAAAAGGATAAACCCGAGTGAAACAACAAGGTACAGGTCAAGATTGACAACGAAGGACTGGAAGTATATCCAAAGAGTTCTCAGTCTAGTCCACCAGACCATAAGGGTAGAGAAAGTGTTGACAGGTGTCAAATAACTCTAGGTGTGTCAGTTTCCGAAACCGTATCTGTTATTTCGTCTTTATCTACAAAAAAAGACCTTGACAGAACGAAAAAGGTACTAGGTCACCTACAACCGTTAAACTAGAGACCAAGGAGACGGAAAAGATTTTGGTCGAACTTATGGACCTTCAAGAACCAAGTGCATGACGACTTCGGACCGAACCTCTTAAAACTCGTAGTGAAATGATCGCACATTCTACTCACGTTAACACACCATCAGACTCGTAAGAAACCGTAACAGAAAGAAACCCTAACCTTACCTTTGACTGGAAAAGGTCAGGACACCCGTGACGACTCAAAAGGTTTAAACGACCGTATAACTCACATCGTGAAAGTGTCGTAGTAGAAACTCCTAAACTTTATCGAGGTGACCCTAAGGTAGTGGAGGTGATAGAAACAAGCATCACTACGAAAGATTCCGGGTAATTGAAGTGTAAGGTCCTACGGACCGAGATAATAGAACCAGTACTTCTAGAAAAAACATGTCAAGAAGACACATAAGAACGGTAGAGAAGAATTATAGAAGACGAAGACAATCCAGGTATGTTAAAGACAGGAAATAGCTCGGGTAGAAACGTACTTTACAAGGGAACAATAGAGATTAAAAGAACTTCACTAGAGATCAGAAAGGGTAGGACAACAAAAGGAGATAAAGAAACGTAACTAGCGACTCCTTCCGAGAGAATAGAGAAGAACGATAAGAAACCTTGAGACGTAAGTCTCTGAATATAGAAAGGAAAAGAGGAAACGAAAAGTGAAGACAAGAAAAGTGTCGAAAAACATACCGGAGGGGTATGTCAGTAAAACGAAAAGAGTAAAGAAAAGGTACCCCTACCAGAACTAGGGACAGAGGACATGTTACAGTACTTGGAGGTAGGTATCAAGTAGTCCGTGAGATAGATAGTCTAGATTAGGGAATTCAGATAAAGAGTGAAGGTGACATATTAGTATTCCCTAAACTAAATCCAGTATGGACTTACCAGATCACCAAAAGGGCTGAAAGAAGTTAAAGTAAGACTTAAACCGTTATTCCTCAAATACTAGACTCGGTGTCAGTCTAGGGTCAGAACAAAAACGATTGACATATTTCGAAGAGGTAGAAACCGACCTTTCTTATATTAGTTAGACTAAAGTCACAACTGGTAGACCACTACGGGTACACATCTCAGAAGAGAACACAACAACCTTCTCCCACAAATGATACTGGTCACGCAAGAGAACCGTTTTGAGTAGGAAACGGGACGAAGTAAGGTATAAGGTCCTGGTTTAAACGGACAATGAGGTCCACAAAGAACTGAAGTATGAAACTGAGGGATGAAAACGTAAGGTCAAGGGACATTACTTTCCCTGTAGAAAAACCCACAATCAAGATTTTCCAGAACATCCAGAAGTATCTTGACAAGTTGAAGTCGAAGAAGTCACAATGACCAACCCCGTATCTGAACCTAATGACACTATAACTTACCAAACGGAACTTTTACTTTTCTCAAGTACGACAGTAAAAACTCTAACGTAGGTTCAGGACGTAAAACCTGAGAAAACAACTGGTACTACCGATGAGGTAAAGAAGTTCCCTAAGGACGGGTTTCATCATTTATATTACCAGTAGACTCAACTTAAATGGATAAGGTCAGGTAAAATCAAGCGACTAAGGATCTTACTACTGTAAGTGAGAACGGTAGAGGAAGTACCCTTTATCTACTTCTTTGTCACCTTAATCACCGACTGAAATAAAACCCCCCGAGGTTTTAGTGACGTCTACCACTAACATCGGTACTTTAATTTTCCGCGAATGAGGAACTTTCATTTCAATACTGGTTGGATCTATCGTATAAGTTTTCGTCTCTATAATGAAACTGTTGTTTCCAGGTAGATCAGTTCCGATACCAAAAAGGTCACCAGTCCATACATACACTTTCAACCTGACACTTCTTTCGACTCACGGTTTCTTAACTACGAAAACTTGACACCACAACCTCTTCTGAGAACTCGTAGGGAACCTGACGTTCCTCTAAGCAGGTCAGGTAGAATTTCCTCTAGTCAGGACTCACAAGTAACCTTCCTGACTACGATTTCGACTTTGAGGTTATGAAACCGATGGAGTACGATTCACAACTGAGTAACCTTTTCTGGGACTACGACCCTTCCTAATCCCCGTCCTTCTCTTCCCTTGTCGTCTTCTACTCTACCGACCTACCGTAGAGACTGAACTACCTGTACTCAAACCCATTTGAGGTCCTCAACCACTACCTGTCCCTCCGGACCGTAAGACGCTAAGTATCCCAACGTTTCTCAGTCTGTGCTGACTCGTTGACTTGACTTGACTTTCCCGTCAACTAAAGACGAATAGAAAAATTTCCGTCTTGGTTGTTCTAAAGGACTACCTGTTCTTTCTCTCACATAAAAATTTTTCTCCTGACTTCCTACTGAAATCCAAAAACCGGATTCGTTTACTTTCTTACCTTAACGGTAACAGTTGATGTTTAACCGTTAATGGTTCTCGTAACCGTTACTGACTTGTTGTTCCGTAAAGTGTAAATGTAGATGACTCTAACTTGTGGTACGACGATATCGACCACTGGAAGTTATTGGGGACTCCCTCAAGTCTCATATCACTCCGTGAGACACGAGGTCCCTTAGAACACCCTGTCCAGAAATCTATCAACCTACAAAAATCCTCGTCTAAAATACTGGAGTTAGGAACGTAGAGGAGTATAGATTTCTTCGTGATTTAGGGAAGTACCACTGTAGTCTGGGAGTACTGATTGTTTTTCGGAAAACATTCAACTCACGAAGTACAATAACTTGAGGGGGAAGTGGTTTTGGAATATATGACTGAAAGGGGGTGACGACGAAACCTCGTCAGACAGTCTCGATAGACTCTACGACGGAGGACCAGACGTGAGGAGTAAAACGGGGTTTATCTTGAATTGAGTGTTGGGAATTCAACATGTAGAAAAATCAGTTGTCAATACCGCTGGCTACTTCACTGGGTCTCACCTGAAGGAAGGAAGTTGACCTGAGGTTCTCCTTGGCCTCGAAACCATAGTCGTCGACGGGGAACACGGGTAGACGGAGGAACCCCTCCCGTCTACTTAAACCCATTCGGAGAGGACCAAGAACTTAGAGGGTATAACCAACTCTGACACTCAAAATAAACCGTCACCTCTTCCAATGGACGGGGGAGGATCATCCTTTCTATGATCCCCCCTGGAGCCACTTTGTAGACCCCGTATGGGTAAGTACCGGTTCTGTGACTCACCCTGAGCACCTTAAGGGTGGGTCAATTTTCTACGACCCACCCCCCGACCGACTTTCTACGGTCCTCTTAACGGGTAGGTCACCTTTTCATGACCCACGCCCCCACCCCACCGCCCCCCCAACGAGTTAACTTTTTTTTTTTTTTCTACTTCTTATAGACCCCGAGCCGACTTTCTACGGTTCCAACAAGGCAACATCCCCTGACTTACCAGAACCGACTCACCAATTCATTCTCCGACTAGATTGTGAAAAGGAGTCAAACTGACGGTAATATCTTAAACAGTCCTATTTTCACTCCTTTTATGTACTCTCGAAACGAGACTTCTTTTCCCTGTTCTGAGGACCGACCAAAGTCAAAAGAGTCCACTGACTCTTTAAATGCCCTCATCACCTCCGGATCAGGAGTACGGCACGTCACCAGAGTATCCCTTTGTGTGAGTAGTTAATTTTGTGAACGAGTAGACCCTCAGCGTACATTCTTGACCGGTAAGTCACTGGACTCGTCGGTACCATCAGAATCTCACGGTCTCCGTCTCAGGCTCTGTGTATTCTACTCTACTTTACTGAGACCTCACTGAGGACCTCCTCAATTCGAGTGTTCGTCGTGTAACCGGGTGATGTGTCAAAGTGATCACTAAAAATAGGGACTGTTTAAGTCGAATTTTACCCTTTGTCTTAGAGAGTTGTTCTGTATTTCCTCACAGTCTTTCGGTCGGAGACTGATTGTCAGATCGGTCTAAGTACGTTTTATGTATACCTCGAGTGTGAACGTTCATGGATCAATTAACCTCTTTAATATGATTTTCTCTAGAGTTGGATTTTACCGGTTTAAACCCAAGAAAACTACAAGATTTTAACTATACAAAGACACATGTTAATCTTTTCCGGCCGGTACAAACTGACCATAGATCTTCGAAGATTTTGTCTTTTACTATCTCATTGAAGAAACGTCTTTTAGTTGTTTTTTAACGAACTTTGATATAGTTTTGATTTCGTTCCGACGATCGTCACTGAAACGGTCCAGTGTCCAGATTAACTTGACCCTTCAGTGCAAACCGTAAATACGGAAAACCGAAAACTAAAGACCCGTAGGGAAATGGAAAACAAAGTAAACCTCACTGAGAACCGACCACTTTAAGACCAAACCAAACCAAACAACCAAATCAAACTCACGTGTCTGTAGACCATGTCTGACAAGTTCAATTATGTACTTAAAGAGAGATTCCAAGGTGTGAGGTGGCCCCTTAGGGAACCCTTTTAAGAAAATCTACTAACCAGTTAGATATCGATACTAGGTTACTGTTCCTTTTACCGGATTTTGATAATCTAGAGACAACTGTATTCTATCCTTTTACTTGACTTCAAGGGAAAACAGGTCCTGAAGGAGGACATTAGTTGTCGGACCCCGACTAGTTTGATTCTGGGGATGAAGAAGTCTCCCTGTTAGGGACGACCCTGGTTAGACGGGAACAAAAGTCCCGGTTCAACTCATGATGGACCAGATTTAAAACCGATATTTTGATACCAGTGTGTGTGTTTTTATTTATTAAAAACTGTTACACCAGTATTATAAGAATCTGAGGTAATACAGAGTCACACACAGAAATAAAGAAAACTATGATAACGACTAACGACCCTATTCAAACATTTACTCGAGATTAGATTAACCGGAATTTTTTTTCATTTACGAATGTTTAGTTTATTAAGATTTATGTTCTCTTTAAATGGATTTACTTAAAGTCCAAGTACACTTAACCTTTTATAAGTAACAATTTGTGGACTATAATTACAAATAAACAACTAGACTCATTACATCTGTACAGATTCTCATTAATTGTAATTCGTCTTATAAAAATAACATGGATCCAAATTATATTCAATTTATAATATAGACAATGTTCAAACAGTCGTTCCTTTAATGGAACGACTCACTTCTTTGAAGATTTTTTTGGTATTTACTCTATACTCGGAAATCTGTTTGAGATAATTCTTATTAATATGAAATCCTTACAGACAGATTTTATCAGATAGGTTTAACCCCATTGAACTTGAAGATTCCCAACACGATTTGATTCACAACCTTCGGATAACTTATCGATTCAGTAAATGTTTATTTTATTTATAATTCTAAAACTTTGTAAATGATGATTTGTGATTTGTGATGGAGAATGTCTCTTTGATTTCTCTAAACCCTAGTTTTTCTCTACAAACCACGGTAGGATTTTACAATAGAGGTTCTTTTGTTTCCAAAATCTTTAATAGTGACCATAAATACGAGTTGTTAGATATTTTAGACTACATTTTCAGTAAAGAACCAACGAATTACCTTCATCCTTCACAGAAAAGCCATTTCTTCCATACTCCTTACCTTAATGGAAAAACAATTTCCTCTTTTCTTCATTCGGACGGAATGTCCACCGAAAAATCCTACCTTCTTGTGTCATTACCCATGTCTTTCACTATTCCAAACATTTTTCACTTGGTACTCCTTTCTCAAAACATATACCAATCCTGATTCTAATTTTATTTCAATTAATTCAAATAGAAAATTCATTTCATTCGACCACGTTTTTGAACTTAAATCGAAAAGAGACAATTCTCCTGTGAAACAGAAGTCTATAACCTGACGGAAACTATTATCTAAATTCAAAGAAATAGAGAATTTACTAGACAAGACTTTAAGAAATAACACTAAAACCGATCCACTTATCGATAACAAAGTGTTACTGGATCTCAGGATAGACTGACTCACAACATTTGCAAAAACTATAAACGGCTGTTTCGAAGGATTTAGTAAGATTATTTCTAAAGATCGATTGAAACCCTACGAAGTCTCCCGGGGACTTTGTAGGGTTTCTCTCTATAATGTGATTAATCCAAGTAAAACACAGGTTTTAATGTACCCCCTATAACAGTTCACTCATTATTCAGAGTCCAATATAACATACCATTTACAATGCTTATATATATATAGGATCTTTGACATACCTCAAGGATTTTAAAACTACAAACCCATTTTACGATAGTCCGTATTAAGATCTACGATAGAGTTTTATAACAGTATCGTGATTGGTTCAAAGTTTTTTTACGAAGGAGAAGTTCTAAATATTTTTCTTGAAAACCTATTCGTGGTCAAAGACTTGACCCATTTCTAAGATTACTTTTTGGACTACTACAGTGTTTCCAATTGTTTTCCTGACTTACTTGCGAATATTGACTTGTACGAATAATGAAAATACCAAAGATCAAAAGGTTCAAATTCTTTTTGGAAGGGGAGTTTGATTAATACTACCATTAAACCATTTTAATATAAAATATTTGTTTAACTTTGTAAATAGAAAAGATAGACTTGGGAGGTCTCTGACCTTTGAGAATCAAAGGTCATTGAAATAGTCTTTTCAATCTTTCCAATAGTGTGATTGTCCATTCTTTAGACTTCCTTGAACTTCCTTAGACTCTGGAACTCTTCCCTCCTTAAATGAATCTATACAATCTTTTTTAGACACTATTTGGAAACCGTACTGAAAAGAGTGGGACTTTTCAAAATAAAATTTTCGAGTCAGACTCTGAAAATATCAGAGTCGTTTCGTTTTTTCAGATACTAGTTAATACCAATATATTTAGTATTTCGGTTCAAATAACGATGGTCTGGACATAATGTTTGTTCAGAATTAAACAATATAAACCGTTTTTACTACCACTAAAATCCCTCTTTTTCTACAAAGTTACTTACAATTTAGGGTCAAACAATTACTTCCAGACATAGATGATTCTGAGTAAAGGGTCTATCAAGAAACGACAATCCCATATAATTACATTTTAAATTAACTTAATAATTTCCTGTAAGATCCCAACAAAGACTTTGAGTAGAGTCATTAGAGAGAAACCTACTTCTGATCTACGGAGTGTGTAGTGGAAGTCAGTTCTGACCTACTTCTGTATTAAATTCCTTGACAGAGATTGGACACACCTTCTTGAAAAGATAGTCCATCAGAATTAATCGAGTACGGGTCACTTTAACTTCCCTTTAACTGAGAAGTCAATTAACGACGAAGGTTTCCGGGGATTCGACCTGACCAGGTATCTCTCCATACTACTGGAGTTTGAGTGGAATTTTGTTACGAGTTTGTCTCCTTTGATTTGATGTCACCTACTGTTCTTCTACTGTAGTCTTCATCTGTCGAACGGGTTCGACGACTAGACTGAAAATACTTGTAAATAATACAAAAGAAGTAAGGAACCTGGATACGGATAGTTGATGTACAAAATTTTTGAGTTAGGTCCCCCGCCAGGATTCTACCACCTCTTTATCTTACCCCTCTGGTGAAAGAGGGAGTGTTTAAGGATTTTTCTTGTAAAGTTGTGACTCGTTTAAGGTGTTTTGTTGAAGACTTACGACCGTCTCCTATAGTCCGTTGGTCTTTTCGTCTGGTAACAGAAGCTTTTGTCCATCCTTTTTTATATTTTCTGCTTTTCTCTCTGTTTCCTCCACCCCTCCCTCGAGGCAGGACCCTTCCCTTCGGACAGGGCCCTTCCCTTAAAATTCTTCTCTCCAAAGGTTTGTGGTCCTTTGTGAGAGGGACGGCTCAGACACCACTCGGAACCTTTGTGTCTCCCGTTGTATTGTCTTTCCTTTTTATTTATTTATTAATTTTGGTTGTCTAACGTTCGGGTTGTCATTGATGGGGTCGCCTTTTCGTCGTGTCTACGGACGTAGGCGGTGATCGTTCATCCCCGTCCAGTCCCTTCGTACCTTCCGCGCCCGACGTCTCTAAATATTCTTAACCCGTCCTTGCGGGGTGCACGTTGGTCTTGCGAGATTGAACCCGATCGTTTGGTCTGACACCCTATCGATGGTGCGCTTTTCGAGCTTGTATTCTGTGACGGTCCTGGCGTGTGTCTTGTTTCCTGCCTTGTCTTTATCGGCCGACGTCTGGTAGAGGGCGGCCCTTGTCCGTCGGTCTCGGCATTCCCGACCTTTCCCCGTTAACGTCGGGGCCTCTCTGAAATGGATGGTTTGACGTTCGTCCGAAGAAACGATTCTGAAGACCCCCACGACCTGTCAGTGGTAGACGGAGTGTTCCCCGTGGTCACCATGTGGGTCTTTTAACTCGTCGTCTCTGTCTTTTCCGCTGTTCGACGTCGCTGGCGTGAGCGGTTTGAGGACTCGATGAACCTGGACCCTTCCCGTGTTTTGCGTCAGGGTTGGCTTAGACTCGGAGACTCCCGATGGACTCACGGCTTGGACTCGCCGAATCTTCCCCCTCCACGTGCGTCGGATCCCGGCCGGAGTCTGCCAAGGGCCGACTCGTAACATCTCGGCCTCGTCAAACACGTGGTGCTCTTCCCTGTCCAGGTCGCCCCGACTCTGTGACACACGTGTGCTGTCACGATAAACAAACGTCGTAGGGGGGGAGGAGTGTCACGTTGACTTGATCACTCGGATTTTTTGGTCGTTTGTCTTCTTCAATTTGTCTCCCTTGGCGGAACCTTCACTGGGGTGTGACGGGTGTATAGTCTCTTCCCGGTCTATATAGAAATGATAAAAATGTTAGTAAGGAAAAAAAAAGGAGGGGGAGAAAAAAAAATTAGAAAAATAGAACGGAAAAAAAGGATTGAAAAATTTTTTAACAATTCAGAAGATAAAGAGGAGATTAAAAATAAAGATATTGGATGATAATGAAAAGTTTTTTTTTTCTGATAAAAAAATTCCGTTTGTGGTATATATCAGAAATACACCAACAACAACCTCAAAAATTTATTAAGAACACCGAAAAAACAGAAAAAAAAACAAAGGGAGACGAAGATAAGAAATTATAACATAAAAACTTTTAGGTTGAAGATGAGATCTAAAAATTAGAAACGAAAAACCAAAAACAACAGTTAAAACATGTAAATTTTTGTGTTTGAAGTGATGGGTTCAAATGGACTCTCGTTCTAATGACCGAACTGATGAGAGAGGAGGAAACCTGAGAGGAAAAAGAGGTGGTCCACCGGAGACAGAGAAGGGAGGGGGAAGAGAAGAGATAGGTTGAGACACTTAGAGACACACAAGGTCTGCCACCTCTTGTGGATTCCTTGACCAATGACCGACCTAAACAGAGAGAGGAAAAGTAAAAGGAGAAAATAGGAGGACCGGTGGAGACAGATGAAGGAGGGAGAGGAGAAGGGACATATTGAGGTACTTATGGAGATTCGTCAGGTCTGACACCTCGCGTGTATTCCTTCACTGATGACCGATCGAACGAGAGAGGAGAAAACTAGAGTGGCGCAGAGTAAGGTCAGTGGAGATTGGTGGAGGAGGGAGAAGAGAAGAGGTACATTGAGTCACTTGGAGAGACCCACAGGGATTTACACCTCTTATTTCGGGTGAACCAGTACCACATACTAGAAAAATTACACAACAACCTAAGACTAACGATCTTAAAACAACTCCTAAAAACGTAGATACAAGAAGTCACTATAACCGGACATCAAAAGAAAAAAACATCGTAGAAACAGTCCAAAACCATAATCCCACTACCACCGGAGTATCTTACTCAAACCTTCAAATGGAAGGAGACGTTAAAAGACCTTCTCAAACTCATCCTATTCACAATCGAGAAGAGTTTTAAAAACCATCTTAAGTCGACACTTCGGCAGACCTGGACCCGAAACATAAACGACCTTCTAAAGACTAATGTCAAAGTTAAAGGCACGAACACTACCCAGACAAATGTAAAAAATAAAGAAGGACCAAGTCAAAACCTTATAACATGAAAAGACTCTTAAACAGGTAAAGAAGGTGTAACAGGTAAAATAACCGTATGTTGACGACTATCATCAGAGAGTACTAGGAAACATAAAGACACAACAGACAACACTAGAGAGGTAAAAGTAAAGATTAAAATAACTGAACTAAAAAGAGAAAAACGAAGAACTACTCAGACCGATTACCAAACAGTTAAAATAAATAGGAAAGTTTCTTGGTCGAAAACCGAAACAACTAAAAACGATACCAGAGAAAACAAAGAAAACGTAAATAAAGACGGGATTAAAAATTCTAAAGAAAGGAAGATGATTGAGACCCCAAGAGGTTAAGAAGGAAAAGATCAACGAAATCCACATCTCAATCCAATAAATAAAATGAAAAAAGAACAAAGAACTCCATACGGACATCACGAGACTTGAAAGGAGAATCGTGACGAAAATATCACAGGGTTCCAAAACCCAACAACACAAAAGTAAAAGTAATCAAAGATACGTATAAAACTAAAGATAAAACTAAAGAAGACACTAAACAACCAATAAGTCGTCGTACAACAAGTCGGACGTATACAACCTTAAAAATTATCAAAAAGAGGACATTAACTCTAGATTAGAATTACGTAATACCAGTCTTTTCTACGAACCTTACTAAAGTTAAAAAAATTTAAATAGTTCCGATCTAAATACCGGGTCCTACACTAGATAGGAACTCTTCCAAGGCACGCGTTAACTCTTTTTCCACTTTAAGTAACAAAACCCCACTTTACAGGATATCTATAGTTAATCCAGATTGGCCAGATTACATAGTAAATTTCAAACACAAAGAAACAATTAAAAGACAAATCAACTAGACAGGTATCCACACTCACCCCATAATTTCAGAGGGTGACAAAAACACAATAACAATTAAAGGGGAAAGTATGAACAATTGTAAACAGAATGTATAACACCACGAGGATACAACCCACGTATATATAAATATTAACAATATAGAAGAAGAACCTAACTAGGAAACTAGTAATACATCACCGGAAGAAACAGAGAAAAGTGTCGGAAACAAAATTTCAGATAAAAATAGCCTATACTCATAACGGTGAGGACGAAAGAAAACCAGAGATAAACGTACCTTATAGAAAAAGGTCGGGAAGTAAAAGTCGGACAAACACAGGGAACAAAACTCCACCCAGAGAACATTCGTCGTATATCTCCCCAGAACAAAAACATAGGTAAGTCGGTCAGAAACGGAAAAACAACCCCGTAGGTTGGGTAAATGTAAATTCCATTAATAACTATACATACTAGGGCAATGGTAAATGAAATAACAAAACCCAAGTCCAAATATGTCGGAAAAACACAAAGGAAAGATCTCTTATAGGAAAACGTAAACAATCTCTGGACAAAACCACTACGACTTAAGAGAGTCGAAAACGAACAGACATTTCGAAAACTATAGAGGAAGCGTAAACTTACTCTAGGAACGACCCATGTCATTAGACCCGACATCCAATAAAGGAAAGTAGTGAAATTCATACAGAACGGTAAGGGAGGACCGGACTTATCAAAGATAGCTTTCTAGTCGACAATAGGAATACCCTAAGGGGAACACACAATAAACAAAAAAACAAAAAGGGAACGACGAAAATTATAAACAAGAAACAAAAACTAGAAACAATTAAACTAATTATACACAGAACCCCACAAAACGGAATCCAAAAAGGAAAAACCTTGAGAGACCCAAAGAACCTGAACCCACTAATAAAGGAAGGGGTAAAATCCCTTCAAAAGTTGATAATAGAGGAGTTCTTAAAAGAGTACCAGAAAGAAAAACAGAAGAAGAAGACCCTGAGGATATTAAGCTTACAACCTCGTAAAGTATAACAGGACCTCCAGAGACTCTAACAGTAGTAAAGAAAATTAAACAAAAAGAAAAAGGGAGAGACTAAGTAAATAAAGATAGTAAGATAGAAGATAAAGTGATTAGGATAGAAGACGGAGGTAATAAGATGATAAACAACGGAGGTCTCAAAAAGACTAGAGTAAATAACGTAATAAGTAATATATGACTGAGAAAAGATAAAGAAGATCCAGGAACAATTTGGAAAGAACGTAGAAGAGTTAGGAACAGAGGTCCGATAAATAGACACTAAGGTTATAAAACCTAGTAAAAGAGATAGTTATAAGTCTTAAGAAAGAGTCCATCTAAGGAATAGAGAAGGAGAAAACAAACAAAACCACCCGTAAAGAGGACAAGGAAATGGACGACCCGTAAGGAGACAGAGAAGTAGAAAACGACACAAACACCACCGGAAAGATATAAGACCATTAAACACCTCAAGAGAAATAATACCTCGAAGGAGTGACACCCACCCCAACATAGTCACCGAACAGTTCCAAAGGACCAATCCGTCCGAACACAACCTCAAGACCACCCACCTCGACCCAAAGAAAAGAGACCTCACGTCACCTGACTGGTCATTACCCAATACTCTGTAGTTACCAAAACCTCATCGAAACTCGACGGACATATAACTTCGAGTCCCCACACAAGGACACAACGACCTCTTAAACACACCATACAGAACGAGACCTTCAACAACCGGGAACCCACCTCGAACCAAAGTCACATCCATACCTCCGTAAACTACTCGAGGATAACGAATTACAAGGGACTTAAGTCTTCAAGAGACTACAAGAGTCCGAAACCTGAATTCGGAGAACGAAGACCAAAAGTCAAAATAAAAACGTCATCGGAGATCTGAAGAGGTAGATATGTCGTGGGTACTATTTTATAGATCCAATTTCTACTTTTCAAAGAGGTGTAACTCCCAGTGGGTCTCTCCAAGTGACTCAATATACCTCTTCTCTTCCCCCTCCCCCATCAATCTCCACTGACCTTACTCTACTCCACCCTAGTTTTCTCCTCTCTCGTTCGATCGGTCATCAGTGAAGGAATACACACGAGGTGTCAGACCTGACGAGTCTCCATAAGTACCTCAATATGTTCCTTCTCCTCTCCCTCCTTCATCTGTCTCCACCGGTCCTCCTATTTTCTCCTTTTACTTTTCCTCTCTCTGTTTAGGTCGGTCATTGGTCAAGGAATCCACAAGAGGTGGCAGACCTTGTGTGTCTCTAAGTGTCTCAACCTGTCTCTTCTCTTCCCCCTCCCTTCTCTGTCTCCGGTGGACCACCTCTTTTTCCTCTCAGGTTTCCTCCTCTCTCACCAGTTCGGTCATTAGAGTGAGAGTCCATTTGAACCCATCACTTCAAACACAAAAATTTACATGTTTTAACTGTCGCTTTTTGTTTTTCGTTTCTAATTTTTAGATCTCATCTTTAACCTAAAAGATTTTATGTTATAATTTCTTTTCTTCTTCTTCCTTTTTTCTTTTTGTTTTATTTTGTTCTTTTGTTTGTTTGTTTGTTTCTTTGTTTCGGTGTTCTTAATAATTTTTGGTGGTTGTTGGTGTGTTTGTGATATATACCACAAACGAAACTTTTTATCTCAAAAAAAAACTTTTCATCATCATCTAATATCTTCATTTTTAATCTCTTCTTTATCTCTTGAATTGTTAAAAATTTTCAATCCCCTTTTTTCATCTTCTTCTCTTTCTTTTCTTCTTTTTTGTTGGAGTGTTGTCGTAGTTGTTTTTTTGTTTTTTTCCTTACTAACATTTTTATCAATTCTATAAAGTCCGGGAAAGAGACCACAACACCCGTCACAACCCAGTGAAGGTTCCTCCAAGAGAGACAAATTGAAGAAGACAAACGACCAGAGAAGTCACAGACTAAAGGCAGGACTGTGTCCCTCCCACCACCACCCGTGAAAAAAAAAAAAAAAACCGAGCGAACAAGTCAGCTCGACACCCCTCCCTTCCTACGACGTTTGTTTATTGTGACAGCACACGTGTGTCACAGAGTCGGGGTGACCCGGTCAGGGACGAACGTCACGTGTTGGTGAGGCCGAGATGCAACGAGTCGGCCCTTGGAAGACTCGGGCCGGGATCCGACGCACGTGGAGGGGCCAGATTCGGTGAGTCCAAGCCGTGAGTCCATCGGGAGTCTCCACGTCTAAGCCAACCCTGACGCAAAACATGGGAAGGGTCCAGGCTCATAGAGTCCACAAACCACTCGTGCCAGGGACGCTGAACAGCGGAAAGGACAGAGACGACGAGTCAAAAGACCCACATGGCGACCGCGGGGAACACTCCGTCTACCATTGACAGGTCGTGGGGGTCTTCAGAATCGTTTCTTCGGACGAACGTCAAACCATCCATTTCAGAGAAGTCCCGACGCTAACGGGGAAAGGTCGGGAATACCGAGACCGACGGACAGGGATCACCCCCTATCAGACGTCGACCGATAAAGGCAAGGTAGGAAACAAGACACATGCCAGGACCGTCACAGAATACAAGTTCGAAAAACGCACCATCGATAGGGTGTCAGACCAAACGATCAGGTTCAATCAAGCAAGACCAATGCGTACCCCGCAAGAACGGGCTAAGAATGTTTTGTAACGTCGGGAACGGAGGGCACGGAGGGACGGGACGGGGGTGAACGATGACCGTCTACGTCCGTAGACACGACGAAAAGGTGACCCCCTCAATGACAACCCGAACATTAGACAACCAAAATTAATAAATAAATAAAAAGGAAGTGACATTACAACAGGAGACACGAAGGTTCAGAGTGGTGTCTAAGCCGTCCCTCTCACAAAGGACCACAAACCTTTGGAGAGAAGAATTTTAAGGGAAGGGCCCTGCCCGAAAGGAAGGGTCCTACCTCGAGGGAGGGGTGGAGGAAACATAGAAAAAAGTAGAAAATATAAAAAAGGATGGACAAAAACTTCTGTTACTAGACGAAAAGACCCACGTACTACAGGAGACGGTCGTAAGTCTTAAACAAAACACCTCAAACGAGTCGCAACTTTACAAGAAAACTCCTTAAACACTCCCTCTTTTACCAGAGGGGTAGGATAAGGAGACGGTAGAATCCTGGCGGGGTCTATCAACCTACAAAAATCCTTGTCTAAAATACTAGAGTTAGGAACGTAGAGGAGTATAGATCTCTTCGTGATTTAGGGAAGTACCACTGTAGTCTGGGAGTACTGATTGTTTTTTGGAAAACATTTAAGTCACAGAGTACCATAACTTCGTGGTTTTGGAATATATAACTGAAAGGGGTGACGGTGAAACCTCGTCAAACAGTCTCGATAGACTCTACGACGGAGGACCCGACGTCCGGAGTAAAACGGGGTTTATTTAGAACGGGGTTTATTGAGTGTTGAAAGTTCAACATGTAGAAAACATCTACTATGGTAGTTAACTCTGCCCTTTCTGACACATCTTTCATGTAAAACCCCACCTTCACTACCCTCGACTTCTCAAGTCACGACATGAACCACTAAAACTTTACCCATAATCTGTAGGTTCATCTCTAGAACTTATCCGTCAATATAGAGAATTCAGACCTTCGTACTTAAAAGGGTCAACCTATCATAAATTTCTGTACTCCGATCTACAATAGTGGTTTCCTCCATACTCCTACTTCCTTGTTCAAGATATGTGAGGTCGTAGTTCATTCACCCCTGTTCTGTTCTCGGATTACTGTCATTAACTTTTTACTAGTCACTCCGTCTTCTTTTTCTATTTTTGTCCTCTCTCCTTATAGGACCTTCGATTCACTTCTAAGTTCCTCCTCTCTCAATAGTTGACACAATTAACGATGACTACCTAATTCATTCTACTTTTGAGTCTTAACTTGTAACCCAAATTATAGTATCACCAATCCCTCTTCTTTACTTGACTCAAAACCCCTTGTCGAAAGACTTGGCCAATGATGTACTCCCTAACATTTATGAATTAAGAGTATCGTTAGGACCCTCTGTACAGTAAAAAAGATAGTATTACCTTTTATTTTAAAAATATATTTTTATGTAAATTTTACATCAAATCTAAAAAAAAAGAGTCTTTGCTCATTCATACACTCTTTACACCAACTCTCTATGTATCGATAAAGTGTATTTTTATCAGTTGGAGTATCTTCATCTCTTATCTTACCACTAAACCTCCCTAACCCTCTCCCCATTTATCCCTTAAAAGAGTTACCCATACGTCAAAGTCAATACATACTACTTATTCAATTATCTCTAGACAACATGTTGTGTCATGGATATCAATTATTATGTCTAAACGTGTGAAATTTTATATAATTCTCCTATCCCCTAACCTCTGTCACTTCTTCCCGGAACTAGAGTGGAGAAGAGTCCTTGTGTGGTTTTAGTGTTGATTGACGACTCATTGGTAACTATTTTTTATAACCCTGGATGGTTCTTGCTATAGGATGTAGGTTTATGTATTTCTTCTTTGGTGTTGCTCTACTAACCTCACCGTGTGACCACTATTTTAGTTTAGGGTTTGTTGGACCAATCCACTGTGTGTTTGACCTCTTATTAATACAACGTCTTCAAGAAGGTGTCCTCACTCTCGAGATTCGGGATGTAGTTCGAGGGTGTAGTCGAATCCCCACAACATAATCCTCTTCCTCGGGGGTCTTGTAAACCGAAACTTCCGATCACCCCGAAGTGACGTCCTCGAAGTGTTCTGACCCCCTTTGTCTCTGAGGTAAGAACCTCCCTGTATGTTTCAGATAGTGTGTGACCCTACGTCTCTCTTCGTCATTCAAGTATCCTCGGACTCAGACTGGATGGACGACCAGAACCTCCCAGAGGACTCCTCCACCCCCGACCACCACCTAGAGAGACCGCAGTATTTACCACCACTTGTATAGCTCCTTACTTGAGAACGACCTCCGACTGTCGTTCTGGGAACGAACTCAGTAATCGTTCTGGACCGGGGTGGGTTTGTCGGACATTTGAGGTCAGGACCCTGTGGAGTTCGGTTTGATAGTTGTTCTACCCTTGTGACGAGACGGGTAATCGTCTCTCCATCGGATTTCTGAAGGACTCGGGTGTCGGTGGAGATCTGGGAGGGGAACTGTACCGGAACGGGTGGTCTCCCAGTTCTGGGTCTAGATGGGTGGTCCTCCGTCTTTGGTCTTCGTTCTTTTAACACTATAGTCTTGGACACCTTGACTTAGACGTTTATACCCAGTCTTGGTCGACCAGGAACCGGAAACCCACTCTTCTCATATAACGACCCTGTGTATCCCGTAGGGGATGTCTTTCGGTGAAGAGGTTCCAACTCTTTGTATTGATTGGATGATGTATGTATTTTTGTATTTATCTTAAATTTGTTTTACTCTATCGTTTCCTGTCTACTTCCTTGTTTTATTTTGGGGTCTTCTTGTTCATTCACTGTACCTTTACCTGTTACATGGGTTCTTTCGCAAGTCTCATTACTAACATTTCTATTAGGTTCTTGAACCCTTTTCTTATCTACGTGTCTTGTTCTTCAATGTTCGTCAAAAATTGTTATTCAATTTTATAAAATTCCCCTATCTAAAGTAATTCACAATATTTTTTTTTTTTCGTTCACTCATTCGTTCGTTTCTATGGTATTTTTTTACATTCCTTTAAAACCTCTACTACCTATACAAATCACCGAACCAACACCACCACCGTAATGACCACGTACGTATACGAGTTCGAATACGTCTATATTTGTAATTTACATACTTTTAAAACATATATTTAATATGGAGTTTTTTTATCGTTGTGGTTTTTCTCTAAACGTAGAACAAATTTACATGACTCCATGAGAGTAAAACTACTTACTACCTACATCCCCCAGTCTCAATTAACTTAAAAATTTACATAAATAAAAATTAACATCCTATTAACGAAAGAATTTATTTGAAATAAGATAAATATTGTTTAATTTTACATCAAGAAAATTTATTTTATACTGACTTTGTAAAATTTTCATATATAGTCCATACACAGGAATCAAACCGGTTGAAATAAATTAACAGATATACATTTATATAAAATTTAAACCGAAAAAACTAAGTAATAAACTTATTTTATAAACCTTGTAGACACGTACATGCACACACACACTCTCTCTCTAGACGGACATCCCCACATCCATCACCATACACATAGGATTCTGTTAAAGTCGTTACGGTAATTTTATAAAATTCTTGAATTTTTATTACTATTATAGTAAATTAACCTATACAAGTTAATATTAAACAATCACGGATTGAGACTAATTGTTACAGTTTTATTGAGTGAGTCTGACACACCACGATTATATAAATCATTATTTTTAACGGGTAACAGTAGTCTATATATAAGTTTCTTGGACTATGTATACGTGTCCGTGTGGTTCAGGTCTCGTCAATACAAGGTGTAACTCTAGATGGTCATTTTATTCAACTTTATTAAACAAACTTAGTTGAACAACGTCTTTTTGAAATTTTGTCCGTATTACAGTTACACTACATCGTCAATTGTTAACATTTCTGAACATTTTCTTTACTCCGTATATTAGTATTATCCCTAATTCTTCTATCTATTTTCCGTTAAACAAAAATCGGTTTTAAAACTAATGTACGGAGGTCTTAAGGAGGTTGATTCTCAAATGTTTATTGTAATTTTAACGGTTCATTGAACATATTACAAAGAAGTAACGACATAATACAAATGAAGGGTGAGGAACCTACATTAAAACGGTAGACCAAACATAAGAGTAGAGTCAGAACCTTATAAGAGTGTCTAATAGTGGTTTTTGAGAATTTACACTTTAGTTTACCGAAAAAAAAAAAAAAAGTGAAAAGTAGAAGAAGTCATAAAAAAAAGGCCATAAAACGGGATAACTTACTGACTAAGTAAGTTGTTTAGGAACGTCCTGTAGAAGATGTATTGTCCGTAATGTGATCCACAACCTCTATTTATCCTGATTTAAAAACAGAAACACCACGAAAGTTTTTCTTATTCACTAATTGAAGGTTAATTATATTTATGTAAATATAATTTTTTATTTATTTATTTTAATTTTCTTTTTGTATGGGATGTAAGTTTCTTTAACATCATCTCACCAAATTCACGATACAATCGTTATACTACCTCGAATCAGAACTTCCAATTCATCTTTAAGTGGTCCCCTTCTTCTCGACACTGCTCTCCTCCCTCCCACTAAATTGTCATTCAACATCATATGTAGTTGTGGGTTTCCACTCTCTCTTTTATCACGTGAACTCCTTGAAATATAGAATTTGGATACCTTTATTTCGTTTGTCGTCCTCTACTTGTCTTAAGCTCAGTTAGATTTGTACATCAGGTGGTAGTACTTTCATTCCTTCTTTGTGGTCACCAGGAGTGTCGTCGTGGATTTCTGAGGACATTAATACTCTCTTCTAGTCACTTGTCTCTGACACTCACCAATAATTTCCTCTCTTCACTCTTACCTAAAGCTTGAAAGAGGAGGTCGGAGACATTTAATGATCCATTGAAAGACCAGTACTTGAACAACCAAGGAGTATAGATATCAAGGATATATATCTTGCATGCACTGAACAGACACTCAACATATGGCGAACCCAAATCAGTGTCCAATAAACAATGAATGTTTTTGATAAACAAACATGATAGAAACATGATCCAAAGTACAAAATAACAAACGGTGGGGGTGTGGAGTACGTACTTTATATGAAAGTACTTATGTCAAAAGTTGGGACACGTTTAGTCTTTAGAGACTGGAATACCGGTGATCTGACGATTTGTTATTAGACTCCTGTAGTGACTTATAGTAACTGTTCCTCTTCTCTACTTCTTTCTCATTCTTTTTTCCTTCAACTTTTTCCGTCTTTCTTTTTACCTTCATTCCTCTCAACAGTCCCTCTCTTTTATTCCTCCTCTGTCCCTTCCTTTATAATCCGTTTCGTTATCTGTATCTACATTAGGTTGATCTTGTGATCCGAAAGTAATCCTAAAGGAGAGAGAGAGGGGAGTTCAAGTGTCAATAGTCGTACAGTGAAGTGTAAGACGATTATAAGATGGTATATAAAAGGTAATTCGAGTAAAACTATTCAAAAATTGGAAGATGGGTGACACATAGAGTTTTAGATGATGAAGAGAATGGATGACCGTTTACATAAAAAACATGATAAAGGACGAACCTTCCATAGGTAATAACATGAAATAAGAGGTGAGGAAGAAGGACCTCTGGTTATTTTACCTTCAAAGTACTCTTAAAGTCCCACTCAGTACGGTGGACAATTGTGTTTATTAAAAAATAGATGGACCGGGAACAACTGGATCGTATTAATTAAACTAAGGTTATTAATATAAAGTAAATTTTTACTAGAGGAACAAAATCTTGTGAATATAGTCATTTTATCCATAAAGTACCATAATCATGTGACAATACTCTTATATATAACTAACAAATCAACGACTTAGAACAGGTTGAGAAAACGCTGACGTACCTGATATCGGGTGGTCCGAGGAGACAGGTACCTTAAAGGGTCCGTTCTTATGACCTCAACCAACGGTAAAGGAAGAGGTCCCCTAGAAGGGCTGTGACCCTGACTTGGGTACAGAAGACGTAACCGTCCACCTAGAAATGGTGACTCGGTGTTCCCTTCGACTCTTATATATATAGGTGAAAACTTTTCCCTTAAAATTACAAAAAGTTAATGGTACTCTCGATTCAAGAATAAATTCACAAATCATTCTTTATTCTATACTCCCAATACTTAGTGTCTCTCATCATCAGGTTGAGATACATTGGAGACAGACTTAAAGGAAATGTTTTAATGTGAACAGAAACTAACTTAGCGGTCAGGTACAGACTGCATCCCACGTCGAACGAACCCCGACCACGTACCCCTACTGGGTCTCTCTACAACACCCCTCCCTCCACCCTCCCCCCAAGTACAAACCCTTGCGTACATTCTTAATTTCTAAAATTTTAAAATTTTTTTATTTTTTAATTTTTTTTAATGTGAACAGAAACTCTACTTAGGTTTGAAAAGAACCGAGTTTTAAATATCCAATGATAACAGTGATTTCACGAGACGAATTTGTAAGACTACTGTTCATTGAGTCTGGGAGTCTTTCGTCGGTCGAGACAGTCTTCATAAGAAAGAAGATAATTCGGTTTTAAATGAGAAGACGTTGAAGGTCAGTTATACCTCTTTTAAATGGAACCTGGTGACCTTCTGGACGGTATACCACTCTGGAATAGAGTAACTGATACTCACATCAATTACAGGGGGAAGAAGTAGAGATAAGAAAGATTCTGTCATTCCAAAAAAAACTTGACTTTCCTTATTTTTATTAATCATTGTTGTTGTTAAATTACTATTATTGTTGAGTATACAACCAAGAATAGAAGAGAACGGATGAGTTCCTGAGACGAGACGTTACGAAGGAAGAGAGGAGACGTTGTCTTAAAAACCAAGAGGTAACCTAGTAAGGGTAGTTATTTGTACGAAAATACGTAGAGTTTTTGTTTCTTTTTGGAATGTAGAAGAAGGTCTATAAAAGGAATGAGAGAAATTGTTGTTTTGAGGAGTTTTCTCTATAGATCTGAACAATGAAGGTTGAAAAGAAGATGTAACAGAACTTGGGTGAAGTTTGAAAAAAGAGAGACAAAGTGATTTTGACAACGATGATACGAGTGGTAACTAATGGTACTACCCTTAATGGTTTCCGGTTAAGGGTCCGAAGTACAATGTACTGAATAAAAGTACTGATACACAGGGTCAAATGGGTCTGTCAGTACCAAAACCGGTAAAGAGGGGTATACCAATAATTATGACAATAGAAAGTGAGAGTATTCACAGGGTTAAACTTGTTCAATGTACTAGTCGAGTGGGATGGATAGACTACGTCACCAAGTGAGAGATAAGAACTTTTTGAAAGAAGTGAACCTAAGATCCTGTAGGGGGAGAAAACGAAAAAGAGAATCAAATGACCTGTAAGGAAGTCTCAACAGAGACAACGGAACAATTAAAGATTTGGTACCTCATGGCACCAGATTTCGATTTGGAGAAGAGAAAAGATAGAGTGAAGTATCCTCTATGGTAGAGTGGGGTCCTTTTACTGAGGTCGTAAAGATAGGGGTGAGGTTTCACGAATTTGATGTCTGAGTATATAGGTTGTTGGATGTACTTTAAAGGTGGACCAACATATTATCTATAGAGTTTGAATAAAGATTTTCGGGGAAGGTTAAAAAGGGGAATTTATTCGAGGAACTTCAGAATCTAAGATGTATAAGATTGGTATATAGGAAAATCAACGAAGGAACAAATGACTTGAAGTTTGGTGACGTGACCGAAGGAATAACAATAAGGTTTTACAATCGTGGGAGGAAGTGCCGGACTTTGTGAGGTCGAGGTTTATTGGTTCAAAGTGAGAAAGGAAGTCCAAAGACAATTTACGGTTGAACACTCTGGGAGGGACCGGTGGGATAAAATTAAAGCGTAGTGGAGGTGTTGGGGTCGAGAAGGTTTAGAGGAAGGGACGAAATAAAACGAAGTATTTCAATATTATAAAACGAAGTATTTCAATGTTAGTAGACTGTGAGATATGTAAAACAATCAGCCAATAAAGACAGAGAAGGATAATCTTCCATTCTAAGTACTTCCGTCTACTATAAATTCGTCTCTGTATTTCCTTAAGTACCTCCTCAGTGTACCAAAAGATCGACTTCCTGAAGACCTTTTTCCCTTGTCTCACTGTGACATAATGACTTAGATTGAACCCAGGTGAACGCAAGTCGTTTCGGTTAGATGACTGTAGTCCAACACCACTTCCCTTCATGTCGTAAATAACGTCCCGTTGTTTGTTCCTCAGATTCCGTCGATCACGAATTTTATGAACTTGAGGGTCTTCCGAAAGTCCCTTTCCAAATATTTCTGTCCACTACAACCCCCTAACACTCCTCACACTAGTCGAAGACCTGTAAGAAGACTACCTAAACACCACTCCATTAACCCTCAGTTGTGGTAATTAAAAGACCAAAGTGGACCAGACCCCAGATGAACGAACACCCGTCGTGTATCAATTGTCGAGGGTGGACCGTCCCTAAAGTCATAGACATTTTGTCGAGTTTCCTGTACCGAGTCTTTTAATAGATATCGAGAACTCCTCCTTGATTTCCAGGGACTGAAACAAATTACCTATTCGATAATAATAAAACAGAACGAACTGACAAAAGGAAAGAAAGACGTAAATTAATGAAGAGACTAATTTATATGAGAAACCTTGAACCCCCTCGAATCCTCCGATGTCAAAAAGATGTCTATTCTTCGTCCACCTTCTGTACCCCCCTCCCTGATAAGACCCTTCCGGAGTATCCCAGGACGAGCCAACGTTGATGCACTGAATGAAACTTTCGTAGTGTAACCGGTGACTCTTTTATGAAGTTCCCCTTTCCCATCTTCGTCACCCCTATCACCTTTCGATAGTGTCGGAAGACCGAAGTCGAGGGTGTATACTTGTCGAACATTCAAGTAGTGAGGATAGGAATGTCGTTCCTTTTCCGACTTGTTTGACTTCTAGTCACTAAAAGAATCTGGGTAGTCTCTTAATTCCGGTGTCTGGTTCAGTAACGGAGGATTTTGATCTCACTGTCCACTTGTATCTTTTATTTTCAGGTCTAGTAGAATAGACCTCATCTTCGGTGACCTCGGTCATTGACTATCTTTGTGAATTTACGGTTAATTTCTCAACGACCTCTGAGTTGTACCTGGTCGATCTATCAATTTTTTTTTTTGAGGACCCCGAGTCAGACTCTCCCCCGTGTAAAAGTAATTAAAATTAAGGTCCTCGGGGTGGTCTAAAAGTTCCACTTCTAGACTCCTTTTAGGTAGTATGAAATCCATTCACCTCCCCTTTTTCATTGGTATGACTTTATACTGGTCTCTTTTCATTGGTGAAACTTTACAGGTCTCACAAGACAAGTGACATTGTTTCCGGACTGGAGTCTTTCATGGAATAGATTGAATTCCCCTCTCGTAGATCCGTTGAGGTCCGGGAAGATCAAAAGGAAAAAGTCTATGTTCTCCATCTTTTTTCTTGTTTACAAAGACTTTCAGTGTCAAGTTCTGAGTCCCGGTCATTGTTTTACTCGAGATTAGTGTTCTAACTTGTTCAACGTCTAGAGACCTTAGGAACGAAAACAATAGAGGTCTGAAAGTATTTCGGAAGAAAATCATGGATCTTATAAGAGGTGAGAGGAAATTATACTTATTGGGGGTAAAGAGTGAATATTGAACCGAATCTGACAGTAAAGGAGTTTTTCCGGAATGAACTGGGAAATCAAACTTTGTCTACGAGAAAAAAGGACGAGGAAATCGTCAGAGACGTATAGACATCGTACCGAGAATTTGAATGAACAAATAAATAGTAGATAGATAGAGAGGTTATTGTGACTTTGGAAACTCTCGTCTCTAAATAAGTAGAAAGAGAGGAACTTCAGACTGTGTACTTCAGAATGTGTATCATCTACTTGTTCTTTACAAAATACTTATTTACGAATTGACTTACTTATGTAAAAGAAAAAGAAGTTAGATTAGAGGTTTAAAGATGTAAGGGAAAGTGAGTAAAGAAGGGAAAGAATATTCAGTCTGTAAAGAGAAAATACTAAATTACACAAAATTTCTGAAGATAAAACTTCAAAGGTGACCGCCTTTTGACACATACACACACACATATGTATATGTATATATAAACTAATTGAAAATACAATAATAATGACTAAATCTTATGATTTTTTTAACCTTCGTTATGTGAAAACCTCAATTACCGCTGGAGGAGGTTCTCCCAAATACGGTGTACGACGCAATGGGTCCAGAGGACGTGGGTCTCGAGGACGGGTACGTCGTCCGGTGACGACTAGGAACGGAGGTGCCCTCTATGAGTTTGTGAGTTTCCGTCTAGACCGAGTCAGAGACACCCTAGAGACCCAGGGCCACGTGTGTTCCAAAACAAACTTGGAAGACTCGTAGATACCACCCATATCCCAAACTAAGATTTACACTAAAACGGGGAGGGTGGCAGAACGACCCCGAAGGGGAAACGACAACCTACACCCTATTGAAAGTAAACCACCCTAGGTTGTAAAAGGACAGCTATCGACAAGTCGGCGTTCAACATTAAAACCTCAAGAGAGTCCTCTTTCACTCATGTGTAGGAAGATGAGGTGGTTGAACACAAAACAAGAAATGGTTGACTCGATAGTCCCTTCGAACTTTCGACACGACTACCCGTGAATTATAAGTCTTCCGGGTACCCCAACACTCATTTGTTGTGGACGGAAGTTCCTTACAAGATCCTCACAAGTAGTTTCGTGTCCCGTCTGCAAGTTCTCAGTCAACGTTCTACAAAGTGAGTACGGGGATGTTTTAGCCTCTCAACAACTACCTATCCCTTCGGACTGTATGACGTGCCCTAACGCTTCTCAGTCTGTTTTGACTAACTGACTTGACTTGACTGGGATGTTTACTTTAACACGGGAAACCGAGGTCTTCAAACAACAAAGGAACAAAGTTGACGGTTCGACGGTTCGCGACCCTCGTCGACCAATGTGAAGTTCCTTAGAACTTCCTTTCTTGGAGTTCTGTCATTTAAAAAACTCGATAAAGTTTAGGTTTTTCTACTACGACACTTTCGCGACGTGAGTTATACGGTCGTTTAAACCTTTTGAGCCGTCACTGGTGTCCTGACCTTTTTCAGTCGAAAGTAAAGTTAGGGTTTCTTCCCATTACGAACTACTATCCTTTCTAACTTTCGTCCTCCTCTTCCCCTGTTGCCTCCTACTCTACCAACCTACCATAGTGGCTGAGCTACATGTACTTAAACTCGTTCGAGGTCTCAAGTACTGTATGTCCCTTCGGACTGTACGACGTCATGTCAAGTCAAGTCAGCGAGTCAGCACAGACTGAGAAACGTTGGGGTACCTAACGTCGTGTGATCCAAAGGGACAGGTAGTGGTTGAGAGCTTCGACCAAGTTTGGGTACAGGTAACTCAGTGACTACGGTAGGTTGGTAAAGTTGAAGGTAGTAGGGGAAGAGGACGAAAGTCAGAAAAGATCGTAGACCCATAAAAGGTTGCTCAGTCAAGAAGTGTAGTCTACCGTTTTCATAACCTCGAAGTCGAAGTCGTAGTCAGGAAGGTTACTTATAAGTCCTGACTAAAGGAAATCCTAACTGACCAACCTAGAGGACCGTCAGGTTCCCTGAGAGTTCTCAGAAGAGGTTGTGGTGTTAAGTTTTAGTAGTTAAGAAGACGTGAGTCGAAAGAAATATCAGGTTGACATGTAGGTATGTACTGATAACCTTTTTGGTATCGAAACCGATCTGTCTGGAAACAACCGTTTCATTACAAAGACCGAAAATTATACGACAGATCCAATCGTATCGTAAAGAAGGTTCTTCGTTTGTAGAAAATTAAAGTATCGAAGTCGGTGGTAGACGTCACTAAAACCTCGGGTTCTTTTATTTTAGAGAGTGACAAAGGTAACAAAGACGTTGATAAACAGTACCTCACTACCTTGGCGTACGGTACTAGAATCCAAAAAAAAAAATAAAAAAAATTTACAACTCAAAAGTCGGTTGTAAAAATGAGAGGAGAAAGTGAAAGTAGTCTTTGAGAAGTCAAGGAGAAGTAAAAGACGGTATTCCCACCACAGTAGACGTATAGACTCCAATAACTATAAAGAGGGTCGTTAGTACTAAGGTTAAAACGAAGTAGGTCGAACCGTAAAACGTACTACATGAGACGTATATTCGATTTATTTGTTCCATTGTTATATGTCGGAACTCCATGAGGAAAGGGTTAAACCTTGGACAGACAAAAAGGTACAAACCAAGATTGACAACAAAGAACTGGACGTATGTCTAAGGAGTCCACCATCCATTTCACCATAAAATAAGGGTAGAGAACTTCTTAAAAGGTGTCAAACAATACCAGATGTGTCAGTTTCCGAAACCGTATTAGTTAATTCGTCTTCATCTACAAAAAGACCCTGAGAGAACGGAAAAACTACTAGGTTTCCTACAACTGTTAAACTAGAGACCAAGGAGACGGAAAAGATTTAGTTCGAACTTGTAGACCTTCAAACACCAAGTACATGACAACTTCGGACTGAACCTCTTAAAACTCGTAGTGAAACGATCACACACTTTACTCACGTTATCACGTAATAAAACTTGTAAGAAAGCGTAACGGGCAGAAACCCTATCTTACTTTTAACTGGAAAAGGTCAGGACACCGGTGTCGACTCAAAAGGTCTAAACGACCGTATAACTCACGTCGTGAAAGTGTCGTAGTAGAAAATCCTAAACTTTATCGAGTTGACCTTTAAGTAGTGGGGGTGATCGAAACAAGTAACACTAGGAAGGATTTCGGATAAACTGAAACGAAAGGTCCTACAGACCGAGATCCACTCACTAGTGTGGTAACATCAATAGACCCAGTACTTCTAGAAAAGACATATCAAGAAGAAGGGGGAGAAAAGTTATAGAAGATGAAGACAATCCAAGTACGGTAAAGATAGGAAATAAAACCGGTAGAAAAGTACTTTACATGGGAACCATAGAGACTAAAAGAACTTCTCTAGAGATCAGAAAGGGTAAAATAACAAAAGGAGACAAAGAAACGTAACTAGTGATTCCTTCCGAGATAGAGAGGAACGAAAAGAAACCTTGAGACGTAAGTTTACACATATAGAAAGGAAATGACGTCAGGTACCCCAACGTTTCTCAACCTGTGTTGACTCGTTGACTGGACTGACTGACTGTGAAAACCTCAAAATTAAGACTCACGTCTTCTTTATAAACCAGGACTATGTTTGTAAAATAAACGAAATTGTGAAGGGATTTTATACATAAAGAAAGTCAAATAAAAACTCATTACGTTTCTCATTAAATGACAAAAGGTATATTCCATTATGTGTATCTTGTGAACGAAGTAGTAGTAAATATTAATATCTTTTGTCCTTATTACTTTATTACATAAGTACGTTTTCTCGATACAATAACGATTTACCGTTATGTTTCGTTACTATATTCCATTGAATGTAATACCGTAACCTCTTCCTTTTCCGTTGGGTGAGGTCATGAGAACAGATCTTTTAGGGTACCTGCCTTCTCGGACCACAGGTACCCCAGAGTTTCTCAGCCTGTGCTGACTCGCTGAAGTGAAAGTGAAAGTGTAATATCGTACCCGACTTTTTTAAGTCACTGTTAAGTCAAAAAAAAATTTCATAGTCAAAAAGACTATAAACGGTTATCTTATACCTCCTTTAATTCTAGTAATCTAGTGTGTTACAATTTCGATATTCTACGGAACAAATGTTTACCACTTTTAATCAAAAGTCTATTCAATTACGGAAGTGAGTTTAGTGTATCAAATCTAACCCCAATAACGAAGAGCCGGAAAACCGATTCTAGTTCACATCTAACCCCAATTACGCTTTATTATAAAGAAACAAAAGTATGGACTATCATAGTTATTATTATTATTATTTATGTAAACGTATCACGACGTTTCAAATTTTTCATGAAAGTCTACGTGAAGAAACTAGGAGTTTTGGTAGAAATTCCATTCCGTTTATAATAGGAGTTAAATATCTACTTTTTCGTCCACCACCACCTCCCTCCCGAGTTTCTCTAATAGATTGGAGATTTAAATGTATTAGTCATTTCTACATCTTGACTCTGATCAGAAAACCGAGATTTAGTGTGTTATTTAGTTATTTTACATATCCTTAGACTTAGTCGTTCAATCATTGTTTTTAAGTGAGCGAAAATCTAAATAAAAAAAAGGAGAGTTTATAGAGTGATTTCTTAATATTTACCATCTGAAACTCCTTCAAGTCAACTATTTTATGAGACTCCATCAAGTCAAATATTTTATGAGACTCAGTCAAAAAGTTACAAAGTTTCATTAAAACTTGAAATTGATGTTACTTATTCAAAGTATATTACCATATATAGTCGAATTGTTTTTGTCGTCTCACTTTAGACATTATTCGACCTATTTCCGAGTAACCTATAAATAGGTAGCAATCTATAAAGTTGAAGACTTCCAAACGAGTTCAGAACCCGTTGAATACTCCATGGATCGGGACATAATCCGCAAGATTCCCGATGTCTTGAGTTTACCAACGACTAGGAACTCTTAAGTTATAGGACTAACTCGACAGGTTTAGTCGTTCATATTTTGTTAATATACTTTTCGTTCATGTTTTCACCACGTCAAATATTTACGATTTCCTTAAGTGTCTCTTCTAGTCTTCTGGTCTCATCGTCTTTCTACAGAGTAATACGACTCTTATCATTATAACTTATCTCCAATATTCGTATGTAAAACCCTTATTCAACGGATTTAAATTTAGGGTCAAAATGGTAATGATTGACCCACAGGAACCCGTTCAATGAATTGGAGAGGCCACGAAGTCTCAGAAGTGAACATTTTGTCCCTATTTCTATAATGGATATAGTATCCTAATAACCCTTATAGTTTACTGAATAAAAAACATTGCAAGTCTTGTTAAGGTCTATGGTTTATATACACTTATTCTGTATTTTATTACTCACTGGACTTATGTACCATCCCATCTGATCTCCCATTTAGAACTTCGATTCCTTTGGTCTACTCTTCGAGGAAGTAATTAGGTCCGACTTTACTATACCCTACCCTTCCTACACTGTCTTTTAAGTCTCCCTACTACCCGTATAAACCACTACCTAACCTCTATTACTTCCCCTTCCTCTCGGACTTTATATTTTACCAGTACTTAACTAGGAATGCAATTACGAACCCTTCGGTCCAACTATGACCCTGGAAACTTTAGTAAATATCGAAAGACCTAGACACACACACACACACACACACACACGCACACACACACGCACACGCACACGCACACACACACACACACACACACACACAAGCGAGTACGATTCAGTAAAGTCAGCACACAAAACACTTGGGTACTTGACATCGGGCGGTCCGAGGAGATAGGCACCCTAAGAGGTCCGTTCTTATAACTTCACCTAACAGGACGGGAGGAGGTCCCCTAGTAGGGTAGGATCCCCAGTTTGGGTCCAGAGAATGCAGAGGACGTAACCGTCCTCCCGAGAAATGGTGATCGTGGTGGACCCTTCGGTATATATATATATATATATATATATATACGGGACTTCTCTTAAAAAATCTGGTCCTCGCTGTACCCTAATGTTACTCACTTCGTATGAATTTGGAGGACTTGATGTAGTACCAAGTTCGTTAAGAAAGGGAAGTCTCAAGTGATTCTTGGAACTTATCCGTCAAGTTTTAAAAACTTTTTAAGTGTGTAAATCTAAATTCCGTAACGAATCGTTACCACTCCAGAAGTTACTTTACTAAGTTCTTACTTAACTGACCTGACACCTTCCTGTCAAAATAATAACATTCAAAGTACTGTACCTGTAACATTTCTTTTGAATGTCAACCGGTAATCTTTCTAAAAATTTCATGAACTTGTATGTTTGTTCCAAAACCAAACAAACAAACAAACAAACAAAAAGATGTTCTATATAAGTGTGTGAATGCTAAAAAGTAGACTTTAGACATGTACCGTACAAGTCAAGTCAAGTCAAGTCAATGAGTCAGTACAGGCTGAGAAACACTGGGGTACTTAGCGTCGTACGGTCCGGAGTGACAGGTAGTGGTTGAGGGCCTCAAGTGAGTTTGAGTACAGGTAGCTCAGTCACTACGGTAGGTCGGTAGAGTAGGAGACAACAGGGGAAAAGGAGGACGGGGGTTAGGAAGGGTCGTAGTCTCAGAAGAGGTTACTCAGTTGAGAAGCGTACTCCACCGGTTTCATGACCTCAAAGTCGAAATCGTAGTAAGGAAGGTTTCTTGTGGGTCCTGACTAGAGGAAATCTTACCTCACCAACCTAGAGGAACGTCAGGTACCCTGAGAGTTCTCAGAAGAGGTTGTGGTGTCAAGTTGAAAGAAGTCTCAGGTTGAGAGTGTAGGTATGTACTGATGACCTTTTTGGTATCGGAACGTACAATGTAAGGATATTTACAAACCAATTCGTTCAAGTAGACCGAGTAATGTCTAACTCTATTCAAGAGTCTACACGTCTCAAGTCTTCACAAGTAAATGGTAAATATATTTAGTCACTCGTGAAGATGTAAGAAAAAAAAAAGGAGAGGGGATGTACGTGTGTGTGTTTGAAAAGACAAAAAGATGGAAGTTTGCCTTCCCTCTTTTAAGTACGAAGTCTAATTTCGTTACGTCCCAAGAAAACCGAAAACGGAAACGAAAAAACGGACTTGTGAATGAGTCAAAGAAAGGTTCCTTCTATGGATGAAAAGATGTAATTTTCTTTTGGGTTGTTTAATAAACCAATGGGACAAGAAGAGAGAGTATCATGGGAAACGAAGAAGAAGTGTCGTACATAGTGTGAAAAGGGAGATCTGTCTATCTATATTAAATTACAAACAGAGGGGGTTACTGTTACAACAGAAACGCGTGGTCACATAAGGGTCATGTATTTCATTAAAGACCGTCTGTCTACGAGTCATGGATAAACAAATTACTTGTTTCACCTCTTCTTTCGACCGTAAATAAATTGTGAATCGAAGTACGATCTGTGTAAGTGTATTTAAGTGTAAATATGAAATATTCTCAAAACACTCCTTCCTTAATAATCGTATAAAAATTCTCCTACTTTCAGCCTCTCTAACATATTGAGAGGATTATAGTGTCGTAATAATCGATCGTCACGGTCCTAAGTTTGACTCCTCCGAAACTTAAGTTTCGATCACGAGAGTGAGATGGTGCAACGAAGAAGAAAATAACATTTAATTCTATATTAACTATATGTTGTAACACAATATATATATACTAATGATGCCCTCGTAATCGACTGTGGAGAGAGTACAGTGTATTAATAAGAAACACAACTCTTGTCAATTCTAGATCAGAGTCACCCTCTCCCGTTCCCACCCTACCAAACCAAACCCTCTTACCGTAACTTTGTACATATAATAGAAATACACTTTACCTAACGGTCAGGTCCAAACTACGTACTATGTCCCACGAGTCTCGACCACGTGACCCTACTGGGTCTCCCTACCGTACCCCTCCCTCCACCCTCCCCCCAAGTCCTACCCCTTGTGTACATGTGGGCACCACCTAAGTACAGTTACATACCGTTTTGGTAATGTTATAACATTTCATTAATCGGAGACTTTTTATTTATTTCATTAATTAAAAATTTTTTTCTAGATCAAAGAATCGTTGAAATTTAACATATTGTGTCAAAACAACAGATATTAGTGATACAACACGGAATCTAAAGGTCTTAAATAAATGAATGATCAACGTTTAAAAATGGGAATTTGTAGAGGGGTCCAGGAGGTAAGGGGTCGGGAAATGATGTAATGAAGTTAGATACAAATGACACTGAAGAGATAACTGAGTCACTACATTTCCTACATGGTTCCTCGGTATAAATTTTCTTTGTCTTCCTTCCTTATTCTGTTTATAATCTTCGATTTATAAAAGTGAAGTTAAGGTTTATAGATTTATAGTGTCTCTTTCAACCTAATGTTTGTTGATATGTTTACGTAAAAACATTTCATTATATAACTATTTAACCCTATAGTTGTCGTGTGGGGACTTCAAAAATTTTGTATAAAATAAAACCCATAAAATTTTAAATTATCCATTATACATATGTTTATTATTTACGACTTGTACCATATCTTTTTTTACCTTGGAAGGATGTTGTAACCACCCTTACGTTTGACAACGTCGGTGATACCTCTTGTCATACCTCCAAGGAATTTTTTTTACTCTTTTTTCTTGATGGTATACTGAGTCGTTACGGTGAGGACCCGAATATAAGTCTCTTTTGGTATTAAGTTTTTCTATGTACGTGTGGTTACAAGTATCGTCACGATAAATATTATCGGTTCTGTACCTTCGTTGAATTCCAAGATAGTTCTCTACTTACCCATTTCTTCTACACCATGTATATATGTTACCTTATAATGAATCGGTATTTTTCTTACTTTATTAAGGTAAACGTTGTAGTACCTACCTGGATTTCTAATAGTATGATTCACTTCATATGGTCTGTTTCTTTATGTTCATATACTATAACGATTTATACACCTTAGATATTTTATGTTTACTTGAATAAATTTTTTGTCTTTGTCTGAGTGTATCTGTATCTTTGTTTGAATATCAATGGTTTCCCTTCCTCTCTACTTAATCCTCATCCCTAATTATCTATACATGATGATATATATTTGGTCTATTTGTTGTTCCTAAATGACATATCATTTAGATATGTCACTTGAGATAAGTCATATAAAATTATTGGAAATTACCTTTTCTTATACTCTTTCTTATACATATATATAAATATTGACTTAGTGAAACGACATATGGACTTTGATTGTGTTATAACATTCAGTTGTTACACGATACGAGTCTAGTGAGTCAGCACAGACTAAGAAACACTGGAAAACCTGACATCGGGCGGTCCGAGGAGATAGGTACCCTAAAAAGTCCGTTCTTATGACCTCATCCAACAATAAAGGAGGAGGTACCCTAGAAGGACTAGGTCCCTAGTTTGGGTACAGAGGACACAGAGGACGTAACGTCCGTCTAAGAAATAGTGACTCGGTAGTCATTTTTCCATTATACATGAGGATAAACTTTTTTATTTTGTTATGTCTTCATATATTTCATTTCGGGGTTTAGTGGAATTGGAGGGAGGGTTAGGGTGAAAGGCCGACATTGGTCTAAATTATTAAACTACACAACACTTGTACGGAAAACCAAAGACTTTTTAATAGATGTTAAAGGTAATTTTCCGACAATACTTTGAGTGTTAACCGTCAATAATACTGTCACTTAGGTCCACAACCATTTACAAAACGCAAATCACACAAAAAAGAGTCTCGTACAGAAACATTATTAAATGTACGTCCCAAGTTTCCCGGTACGTCTAAAGTATACCAAGAAGGATGGATTCCTTCGGAAAAGAAAAGGAAAAAGAAGGAAAGTATATCAGTGAGTGTATAAATAAACAAGGTTATACATAACTCACAGATGTTATACAGACCGTGATCCTTATATTAGTACTTGTTCTGTCTGTGTCAGGGACCAGAGGAATGTCCAATTTCCCTTCTTGGGGTTTACCTTCTCTGTTTATATGTTAAAATTGAGTTCCACTACTGATCATACTGTCTTACACGGAGAATTTGAAATCACGTACCGTTTCAGTAAACCCTAAGACCGGTTTAACATCAGACCGGGATGTGGTCTGGGTGATTTAGACCTCTCACTTATGATCCTTAAACATACGATTATTCGAGGGTCCACCGAGGTTGACCTCATAAAATAAAACCGCTGTATATCTCCGTCTTCCTCTCGTTATCCCTCATACGTACACCCTCATTCAAATAAATTTCCCTCAATTCTGAAGACGTTTGTCATACAGATTTGACTCTGGACTTGATCAATCAGTCCTGATTGATCCGTTAACGTTAACCCCCCACCTCTCCACCTCTCTCTGAACGGACTTACACTCTCCCTCTCCCGGATGTGAGTCCTTTACTTTCTTCGAGTTATACCGATTTCTCATGTCAAACTCCACCCATCCATTTACCGTCCACGTATTCTTTCGGAAACCTTTCTCATCAAACTCCACTGTTGGTTCCGATCATAGCGTCCTTAACAATTGTAAATCCCCTTCACTCCTCCTCCACTTCTTCTGATTGTCCGGTAAGTTAATGAAAGACAGTACAGAAACAGTATATGAAAAGGGGTGAATATGTATATAGTAAAAGAGAGATTTGTATTTTTATTAGGTAATCTAAAAATGAGAGTATGTAAAAAAGAAAGTTTACCTGACAGTGTTGTTTAGATACTCTATGCAACCCGTCTATAATAAAGGTAAAATGAGTACTCTTTTGATACCGAGTATCTTCAATTTAAAGAATTCCGGAGTTTCAATGATTCTTCGTGTTTTGACTAGGTACTAAATCTAAAAAATTACAAACAACACTAGACAAAACCCCATACAACAAACTACAAGAATGTGAGAGATAAGGGGATAAACTCCCAAAAAACTTAAGACTGAAATAGGAGGTTTTAAGATATACAAGGTCGGTTGAGTTTCGGTAATGTGACAACTTTTATAGCAGTGGTTCGATCACTACTACCGTGTCCAAGGTTGTTGAATTCATTCTAGATGAGAAAAAGTGGGGAGAGATATACCTATTGAAAATAAATAAATAAATAAATAAAACATTGTTCGAACATCTTCTTTTCCTTATACAATTGTAATATCATGTACAACGTTTTAGTCGTCGTGGAACACTCATGAATAATTGATTCATGTTATAAGTATCATTATCGGAAAAGATATTGTCGAGTTCTATGATATCTTCTCAAATAACGATACTAAAAGTCAAAGTTTCAAGTTTATTTCGTCTTACGAAAGTATTTTGTGGTAACTGTATTTGAGTCAAAGACCTTTACACGAAGGAAATTGAAAGTTTCACAATCAACGAATCAGTACAGGCTGAGAAACTCTGGGGTATCTGACATCAGACGGTCCGAGGAGACAGGTACCTTAAGAGGTCCGTTCTTATGACATCGTCCATCGGTAAATGAAGAGGTCCCCTAGAAAGACTGGGTCCCTAGCTTGGGTCCAGAGGGTGTAACGTCCACCTAAGAAATGACGAACTCGGTGGTTTCATCAGGATATTGAAACGAAGGAAGATAAACGTATAAAGAATGATTGAGGTTTCTCTTGACTTAAGTGTCCAAGTAGTTAAAACAATAAAAGAAACCAGATGAAAGTAAAGTTTCAATACAAGAATTCTGGAGGATTGAAATGAAAAGTGAAAGAGGTTATTATGATGAAGTAATCTCGACCTCTTTCTAACAACAATAAAGAGAAAACCTCAACCCTAAGGAGAATTTGACCTCTGTAAAGTCTTTCTGTTATTGATTCACCGATTTCCAATTATTCTAATCACAAGGGATATTAATTACCACTTTCTTAAATTTTAAAGAGACCCCGGTGTAGACATCATAGTCAGTGAACGGAGATGGTGTGAGACCTCCCTCTTTGAAAGGGTCTCTCGATCAAGTCCTTATCCTTATTCTGATCTTTTTTGATCTTTTCATTCTAATATTATTATAAATCAACCCAATATTTCATCACATTTTCCTCCTGAGAAACTTCACTTTTTTCGTTCTAAATTTAATGTAATTTAAAGAATTAAAATTAATCAATGTAATTTAATTACACCCCTTCCCCCCGCCAGGATTCTACCACCTCCTTATCCTCTCTGGTAAAAGAGATGGTGTTTAAGTAGCTTTCTAGTAAACTTACGACTCTTTTAAGGTGTTTTGTTGAAGACTTACGACCATCTCCTGTGGTCCGTGGGTCTTTCCGTCGGGTAACAGAAACTTTCCTCCATCCTGTTTTATATTTTCTATTTTTATTTCTGTTTTCTCAATCCCTACCTCTGGGTAGGTCCCTTCCCTCAGTATTTTTTCCAAAGGTTTGTGCTCCTTTGTCCGTCCAAACACCCCTCAAAACCTTAGAGTCTCCCGTTGTATTGACCCTCCTTTTTATTTATTTATTTTGGGTCTCTAACGTACGGATTATCGTTGAGGGTCTCCTCTTCATCGGGTCTGAGAACGTAAGTGGTGGTCGTTCACCCTCGACTTGTATCTCCGGGCCCGACGTAACGAATCCCCTCCTTGGACCGGACTCATGGGACTCCTGTTAGACTCCCTCGATTGTACTCTGTCGTTGGGTTTGACACCCTATCGGTCTCTCTCTCTCTCTCTCTCTCTCTCTCTCTCTCTCTCTCTCTCTCTCTCTTCTCTCTCTCTTTTGAAAAGGTACTTTTCGAGATTGGATTCCGTGACGGTCCGGGTGAGTGTCTTGTTTCCTAACTCGTTTATAGTCTCCTCTCGATCGGCCGACTCCTGGCCGGGTAAGGGATGGTCTTCGTTCCTCCGTCCGTCCGCTGTCGGTCTCGACCTTTCCCCGTAGTAGATGGTTTGACGTTCGTCCGAAGACCAAAGATTTGTTCAGAAAGAACCTAAGACCTGCCAACTGTAGGTGGCCCTCCCAGTGTCGGTCACTAGTCGAGGGGTCTCCTCTGTGTGGCCTGTGGGTTACGTGTGGGTCCTTTGGTTCGCCGATCCTGTCCTCTCCTCTATTCTACGTGACGGGGTGAACTCTAACACGAGCGGTTCGTGGACCAGTGAACTCGTCGATCCTGGACCCTTCCTGTGTTTTACGTCCGGGTTGGTTCAGACGTGTAAGTACCTTATGGGCTCTTGGACTTGGACTCGTCGAATCTGGACCTTTCACGTTGGGTCCCGGGCGAAATCTGTCAAGGGGACGTCTCATTGGACCTCGGACTCGTCACATCTGACCCTTTCGTATATGCGGAAGTCGTCCCCGTTTGGGTCACACCGGTTCTGTGACGTTCGTGAGGGGTGTGTACGGTCACTATAACCAAAAGTCACAAGGAGGGAGGGGTGTCGTGTTGATTTGTTCACTCCGTTTATTCACTGGTGTAAGCAGGGAAACACAGTCCCGTCTTTAATCTGTGACTACTCTGAACGTTTGTCTTCTTCGGTTTTATCTCTCTTGACGAAACCTTCACTGTCCACGTTGTCTAATTTTGGACCATCAGTCGTGGTTGATGTAACCTTCCCCGGTTATCTGGAACTCTTTATATTCGACCTAGTTCCTTGATAGACTTTGACCTGACTGAGGTGTGACGGGAGTTCTCGAGGTCTCTTTAAGGATCTATATAGAAATGATAATAGTAAAAAAATTTAAATTTAAAAAAAAACTTTTAAAATTCAGGAAATAATGAGGAAATTAAAAGTAAAAATATTGGATGCTAATGGAACGTTTTTTTTCTGAGACAAAAATTTCTTTTAAGGTATTTATAAAAAAAATAAAAAATTTTTTATAACAAAAAAAAAATTTGTTTACCCTAGATTAATTTTAATTATCGGTCCTGTACCTTTGTTGGATCTACAGGTAGTCGTCTACTTACCTATTCTTTCGACACCATATATATGTGTTACCTCATAATGAGTCGGCAATTTTTCTTAAGTAAACTTAGTCAAGACTACTCTACCCACTTTGACCTCGGTTAATATGTCTCACTTCATTCGGTCTTTCTTTTTGTGGTTATGTCATATGATTGTGTATATATACCTTAAATCCTTCTACCGTTACTGCTGGGACATACGTTCTGTCCTTTT
>SJYO01032174.1:92278-180000 GCA_006410555.1 Capra ibex
ACAAAAAAAAAAAAAAAAAAAACTCTCAGATTGGAGATCTAAAAATTAGAAAGGAAAAACCATAAACAATAGTTAAGACATGGAAACTCTTAGATTGGAAGTCATGGGTAAAAATGAACCCTCACACTAATAACCGAACTAACGGGACAGGGGCAAAACTATGAGGAAAAATAGGGGATCCAGTGGAGATAACGGAGGTAGGGGGAAGAGTAGAGATGGGTTGAGACACTTAGACAAACACATAAGGCCCGACACCTCTTTTGAATACCTTGATTAATGACTAATCTGGACAGAGAGAGGAAAACTGGGGTAGAGAAGAGGAGGACCAGTGGAAATAGAGGAAGGAGGGAAAAGAGAAGAGATACATTGAGGTATTTTGAGAAACCCCCAAGGTCCGACACCTCTCTTGTATCCCTAAACGAATCACCGATCTAACGAGAGAGGGGAAAACTGATAAGGAGAAGAGGTGGACCATTAGAGATAGAGGGAGTAGGGAGAAGAGAAGAGGTACATTGAGTCGCTTAGAAAGACCCACAGGGAGTGACACCTCTTTGAAAAGAGGTAATTGGATCTATAAAATAGTCTCCACGACATACCTACCTCTTTAGAATTCAGATGATATTCTTATTCTGACTTTTGATCTCCGTTCTCCGAATTTAAGTTTTGGACTCTTGTGGTCTCTTGAAGACTGATCTCCCTTGTAATTAACTATTCTCGAGTAAGTTTTCGGAGGTACGGATGTGACTTTGGTTCGTGTGGGTTGTCGGTTGTCAAGACCTCCTTCTATATGGTACGTTTAAGAGGTCGTTGTGTCCTTGTATCGGGACTCGAAATTATATGTCCGACGGGTTTCAGTGAGGTTTGGGTGACTGTAGAGTTTTGTGTGATGACCTGTGAAGTAACGTGGGGTCTCTCTTCTTTAGGTCGAGGTGGATGGTCTTGTGCTACGTTCGAAGGGATTGGTCCTTTGGAACTGTTCGGTGAACAGGTTGGGGTGGGTGTCCCTCCTTGGAGGCGTTATTTCTTCTTGGTGTTTGACGGTCTTATGTCTTTCTGGTGGGGTTTGTGTCGTTATATTTGTTCCACTTTTCCGTTTCTTTATAAGTCGTCCATTTCCTTGTACTATTTACGGGTGGTTTGGTTTGTTTTCTCCTCCTCTATCCCTCAAATGGACTTTTTATTAAGTCTTATTACTATCATTTTTACTAGGCTTTAGAACTTTTGTTATACCTCAATGTCTATTTATCGGACCTTTGTTCCTAACTCTTCTACGTCCTTTACAAATTGTTCCTGGATCTTCTTTATTTTTTTCTCAGTTATATATTACTTATTACGTCATTTACTCTATTTTTTGTGAGACCTCCCTTGATTGTCATCTTATTGCCTCCGTCTTCTATTCTATTCACTCCATCTTCTATCTTACCACCTTTATTTACTTCGTTTCTCCTTTTTTCTTTATTAATTTTCTTTACTCCTGTTGGAGTCTCTGGAGACCCTGTTACAGTTTACGGGGTTGTAAAGTTATTATCCTCAGGGTCTTCTTCTTCTGTTTTTCCTTCCGGTACTCTTTTATGAACTCCTCTATTATCAGCTTTTGAAGGGATTTACCCCTTCCTTTATCGGAGGGTTCGGGTTCTTTGGGTCTCTCAGGGTTTGTCCTATTTGGGTTCCGTTTTGTGGGGTTCTGTGTATAATTAATGTCATTATTTTTAGTTTGTGTTTCTTATTTATAATTTTCGTCGTTTCCTTTTTGTTGTTTATTGTGTGTTCCCCTAAGGGTATTCCTATTGTCGACTAGAAAGTTATCTTTGAGAAGTCCGGTCTTCCCTTACCGTCCTATATGAATTTCACTACTTTCTTTTATTGGATGTCGGGTCTAATGACATGGTTCGTTTCTAGAGTAAGTTTATACTTCCTCTTTATTTTTCGAAATGTCTGTTCGTTTTCCACTCTCTTAAGTCGTGGGGGTATGGTCGAGAGGTTGTTTACGAGTTCCTAGAAGAGATCTGTCCTTTGTGTCTTTTCCAAGTATTTGAGCTTGGGTTTTGTTGTTTCATTTACCATTACCCTAGTATCAATAGTTATTAATGGAATTTACATTTGTCCAACTCACGGGGTTGGTTTTCTGTTTCTGACCGACTTACCTATCGTTCTGTGGATATATACGACAGATGTTCTCTGGGTGGAGTTTGGATCCCTGTGTATGTCTGACTTTCATTTCCAGACCTTTTTCTTTAAAGTACGTTTACTTCTGGTTTTCTTTCGTCCTCGTCGTTATGAGTATAGTCTATTTTTTATGAAACTTTATTTCCGACACTTTTCTCTGTTTCTTCCTGTGATGTAGTACTAGTTTCCTAGTTAGGTTCTTCTTCTATATCGTTAATATTTGTATATACGTGGGTTGTATCCTCGTGACGTTATACATTCCGTTTACCATTGTTCATACTTTTCCCTTTAATTATCATTGTGTTATTCTTACCCTCTGAAGAATCACATTGGGGTGAGTGTGGATACCTATCTAGTTGATTTGTCTTTTAATTGTTCCTTTGTGTTTGCAATTCACTATGTTACCTGGTCAATTTGATTAACTATAGATATCCTGCAAAGTGGGGTTTTGTTCCTTAAAGTGGAAAAAGAGTTCACGTGTTCCTTGGAAGAGGTCCGATCTAGTGTAGGACCCGGTATTTAGATCGGAACCATTTAATTTTTTTAACTTTAGTAAGGTTCGTAGAAAAGACTGGTGTTACGTCATTCTAATCTACAGTTGATGTCCTTTTTTTTTTCGATAATTTTTAAGATTGTATACCTCCGATTCGTTATGCGAAGACTTATTGGTTGTTTAGTACCTTCTTTAGTTGGGACATACGCTCTGTCGTTTTCTCTGCGTCTACATGTCTTGTCTGAAAAACTGAGACACCCTCTCCCTCTCCCGCCCTACTAAACCCTCTTACCGTAACTTTGTACATATCATAGTATATTCTTTAATTAGCGGTCAGATCCAAGCTACGTCCTGTGTCCTACGAACCCCAACCACGTGACCCTATTGGGTCTCCCTACCATACCCCTCCCTCCACCCTCCCCCCAAGTCCTCACCCTTGAATACATGTGGACACCACCTAAGGTCATAACATTTCATTTTTTTTTTCTTTTTTTCTTTTTTCTTTCTTTCTTTCTTTAGTTTTATACGTGTCTTTACTTACTTTTACTTTTGTTTTTTTGGGTTTTGGATACCCTGAGTCATTTTCGTCACGATTCCTCTTCCAAGTATCGTTATGTTCGAATAGAGTTCTTTGTTTGTCTTTTAAGTTTATCTATTGTTGAGATGTGTATTTCGTTGATCTTTTCCTTCTTTACTTCTTGGGTTCCCAATCATCTTCCTTTCTTTAGTATTTTTAATCCCGTCTTTATTTACGTTTTCTATTTTTTCTCTGATATCGTTTTTAGTTGTTTCGATTTTCGACGAAAAAATCTTCTATTTGTTTCGTAATCGGTCTGAGTAGTTCTTTGTTTCCCTCTTCTTTGTTTAGTTGTTTTAATCTTTACTTTTGACTCTTTAGTGTTGTCTGTTGTTTCTTTATGTTTCTAGTATTCTCTGATGATAGTCGTAGATATACGTTTATTTTACCTGTTGAACCTTCTTTACCTGTTTAAGAATCTTTTCATATTGATTGTAGTTAACCTCTTGACGTTTTCGATCCTTTTTAAGTTCTTATACATGTATAAAGACGTAGACAAACACAGTAGAAACTAAAGAAAGTAGTCACAAAATATCAAAAGATATATATCCAGAAAAAAAAAATTCCATGTAAATAAGGATTCATAAAATAAGAAAACAACTACAATAATATATGTCCAATGTGTCATGGTTTAAGACTTTCTACACTAACTATATTCAAATTGTTTAGACTCGATGAATAGACTCAATGTCTTACCTCTGAACTTCACGATTACTCTGGTAAGTTTCTAAGGTCGGTTTCTTAAGTCGATATTCTTTTAACGTAAATAAATGTCAAATGACAAAAACTTCTGATCACTCTAAAGAAATTATTAAAAATTGAGAAATTTTTCACTTTCGAGTAACACATCTATAAAGGAAAAAATATTATCTCGTTTATAGTTCTCTTTTTACATAAAGAAAACACCCGTCAACCATCAAAGTTAAAAAAAAAAAAACGAAATCTAAGATATCACAAATCATTAAACATTCGTATTTCATGTCATTCGATTTAATGTCGAGAAACCGGAGTCTTAAAAGCCATCGTCTTAACGATAACTAATCGATTACTTTGAAAATAATCTTTGAAATTTAACCACTATAATCTCATATACCACCACCAAATCAGCGATTCAGTACAGGCTGAGAATGCTGGGGTACCTGATATCGGACGTTCCAAGAAGACAGGTACCCTAAGAGTTCCGTTTTCATGACCTCACCCAACGGTAACGAAAGAGGTCCCCTAGAAGGGTTGACTCCTTAGTTTGGGACCAGACACGTAACGTCCGTCTGTGAAATGGTGACTCGATACTAGTGTTATTTGACACCTTTTAAGACTTTCTCTACCCTTATGGTCTGGTAGACTGGACGGAGAACTCTTTAGACATACGTCCAGTCCTTCGTTGTCAATCTTGACCCGTACCTTGTTGTCTGACCAAGGTTCATCCTTTTCCTTATGCAGCTCCGACATATAACAGTGGGACGAATAAATTGAATATACGTCTCATGTAGTACTCTTTGCGACCTGACCTTCGTTGTGTTCCACCTTAGTTCTAACGACCCTCTTTATAGTTATTGGAGTCTATACGTCTACTGTGGTGGGAATACCGTCTTTCACTTCTCCTTGATTTTTCGGAGAACTACTTTCACTTTCTTCTCTCACTTTTTAAACCGAATTTGGAGTCGTAAGTCTTTTACTTCTAGTACCTTAGACCAGGGTAGTGTGGTGTCCTTTATCTACTCCTTTGTCACCTTTGTCACAGTCTGAAATAAAAAACCCCGAGGTTTTAGTGACGTCTACCAGTGACGTCGGTACTCTCATTTTCTGCGAATGAGGAACCTTCTTTTCAATACTGGTTGGATCTATCGTATAACTTTTCGTCTCTGTAATAAAACGGCTGATTCCAGACAGATCAGTTCCGATACCAAAAAAGTCATCAGTACATACCTACACTCTCAACCCGACACTCCTTCCGACTCGTGGTTTCTTGACTACGAAAACTTGACACCACAACCTCTTCTGAGAACTCTCAGGGAACCTGACGTTCCTCTAGGTTGGTCAGGTAAGACTTCCTCTAGTCGGGACCCTAAAGAAACCTTCGTTACTACGATTTCCACTTTGAGGTCATGAAACCGGTGGAGTACACTTCTCAACTGAGTAACCTTTTCTGACACTACGACCCTCCCTAACCCCCGTCCTCCTCTTCCCCTGTTGTTTCCTACTCTACCGACCTACCGTAGTGACTGAGCTACCTGCACTTAGACTCACTTGAGACCCTCAACCACTACCTGTCCCTCCGGACCGCACGACGGTAAGTACCCCATCGTTTCTCAGCCTGTGCTGACTCGCTGACTTGACTTGACTATTTATCCGAATACAGTAGTCTTTTATTCCCGAAGGGTCCACCACAATCACTATTTCTTGAACGGACGGTTACGTCCTTTGTACTCTACTAGGGAACCTTTTTCTGCACCGTTTGGTGAGGTCATAAGAACGCACCTATCTCTAGTAAAATGGAGAAGGAAAGATTAACCCTACCGAAAATAAAGAAAAGGAACATATTATAGAGATCGATATTGAAGGTCATGTTACAACTTGTCGTTACAACTCTCACCCGTAGGACAGACAACGGAAAAGACATTGTTAACTTTACCAGGATACGAGAAGGGGTGGGGGGGGGGCGAAACAAGACAATTGTGCTAACTAAAGGAATATAACTTGGTAGGAAAGTAAGGATTCTACTTAGTGTGAACCAGTATCACTTACTAGGATAATTATACGACAACCCAAGTTAAACGACAATTATAAAACAACTCATCAAAACGTAGACATAATTGTTCCCTATAACCAGAAATGAAAAGAACACTACAGAAAGAGACATAAACCATAGTCTTAATACCACTGAAGTATTTTACTCAATCTTTTTCAAGGGAGGAGAAGTTAAAAACCCCTTCTCAAACTCTTCCAAACCACAATTAAGAAATTTACAAACCATCTTAAGGGGTCACTTTGGTAGACCACCAGGGACTGAGAAGAAACAACCCTCTAAAAATTAATAGTAATAACTAAGTTTAAAAACAATATCCCGACAAATCTAAAATAAAGAAGAACTTAAGTATTCAAAGTACCTTAGACAAGTAAAGAAAAACCGATAGATTAAACAACCATATGTTAAGTGTCATGAATATTAGAAAAAATAGAGACATTCCAGTCACCTAAAATTAATGGACGGTAGAAAAAAAAAAGAGAAACAGTCAGATGGATATTTAAACAAGTGGAAAAGTTTATTGGTTAAAAACCAAGGTAACTAAAAGAATAACATAAAGATAGACGATAAAACGAATTAGAGGAAAGATTAGAAATAACGGAAGAAAGACGATCAACACCAAGGATTCCACAATCTAATTCAATAACGAACTCCGGAAAAAAAAGAAAAGAAAAGAAAAAAAAAATTACAACCGTAAAGATTGATATTCTAAGGGAGATAGTGAAGAAAGTGACTTAGAGTATTCAAAATATAAAACACAAAAGGAAGAGTAAGTAGAGAAAAAAGATTAAAAAGAAAAACGAACATGAAACTCGGTAATCAACAAACTCACGTAATAAATTAAAGGTGTATAAACACTTAAAGGATCGAAGGAAGACAACTAAAGATCAAAGTTAGATAACACTAACCTTTTCTATGAGACATACCAAAACTAGAAGGTTTTACATAATTGTGAACGAAAAACCGGATTGTACACCAGATAGGATCTCTTTCAAGTTCTTTTTACACACATACAAAAACCCACCCCACATGATGAAGACAATCCCCAGGTCAACAAGATATCAAAACCAGTACATTAGATATTTATAATTACGTAAATAGTAACAAGTCCAACAAGTCATGTAATAACTTTAACTACAGTACTTCAAGGGATGATAATAAAATCTCGTCAGAGATAGAAGTTAAGACAGTTATAAACGAAGTATATAAACCCTCGAGACTACAAACCACGTATTTACAAATATTTACAATATCGAAGAACGACTTAACTTGAAAGATAGTGATAAATTATAGGAAGAGAGGACATTGTAAAAAGATGAATTTCAGATAAAACACAATATAATCATGTCGGTAAGGTTGAAACAAAACCAATGATAAACGTACTTTACAGAAAAAGGTAGTAAAGTGATAGTTGGAAGAACACAAATAATTTTAAAAGAAATTTTTTATAAAATTAACCACCTATTCATAAATGTTATAACACTACCGAATACGGTATATAGTTTTACTTAGTCGGTATCCGTATATATGCTGGGGAGGGAGAACTTAGAGAGAGGGAGGAGGGAGGGGTGGGGTAGGGAGGTCCCATAGTGTCTCGTGGTCGAAACCCAAGGGACGTATCTCGAATAATATGTCTCACTTCATTCAGTCTTTCCGTTTACAACGTATAATTACGTATATATACCTTAGATCTTTAAATAAAAATTAACCTCCTATTAACGAAATGTTACAACACAACTAAAGACGGTATGTTTTTGTCGTTAGTTATGATATATAAGAACAAAAAAATTTAGATCTCAGAGAATATTCCCAAAGGGACCGCCGGGTCAACCATTTCTCAGACGGACGTAATACCCTCTCAACCCAAGATAGTGACTCAGCCCTTGTAGGGGACCTCTTCCTTTACCGTTGGGTGAGGTCATAAGAACAAACCTCTTAAGGTACCTGTCTCCTCGGACCACCCGATGTCAGGTACCCCAGTGTTTCTCAACCTGAACTGGAAAAATTATCAGTCAGAGAAAATCTATCGTAAATCAACCTAGTACGAAAAAATTTTGGGCAAACGATTAGACAGAAAACTAATTCCGTAAATTAGGTGAATATAAATTTCATTAATGACTGTTCCTCCCCGAAGACTGTAAAAGGGTTAACAAAAGATATATCAAAAACCAGGAAGTAAAGGTGTAAAGATGGAAGAAAAATAAAAAAGTCATTTTACAAAACTAAGAAAAGAGTAAAGGAATCCACATATAAGATATCTATAAAAGAAACTACAATAGTGTCCCTAATATAAATAATCCAACTGGTTTTTATAAACAAGTCTAAAATACTTTTTTGGGTTTACTAGAAAACCGGTTGAGTTATTGTAGATTTTCAACATTATCATTTTGACCATAAATATAATCGAATTACAGTTATCACACGTTTTTGAGAAGGGAATATATATAGGTAAGAGGGAAAATTTCAATAACTACAGTGTCTAATGTAGAAGTATGTAACACACGGGTTCTTGTTTGTAATTACTGGTTAAAATACGTGAACAGAAAATTTATTACATCTTTTATTTTTGATCTTGATATTTATTTAAACTCCATTGTGATCAAAAAAAAAAATATTGACGGGTATATAAATGGAAATTGATGCGTGGTAATAGAAATAAAGAATTATCCCGAAACTCAATAATGAATAAAAGGAAGGTAAAGTTGGACTTCCTGAGGACTTTCTGAGATAAAGCACGTCCCATCCGGATGACTGTTACTTAAAGGAGTCGAAGAAGAAGAAGAAGAAAAAAAAAGAAAAAAAAAAAAAAAAAAAAAACTCAAACCCCCTCTTGACCCCTATAGAATTAAAGAGGGAGTAAAAACTTCCTAAAAAACCACCTATATCTTAAGAACCAATTTAAAGACGTGAGAAGGAGAGGAGGGGACAGGAGACATGACCAATGGTTCCAAAGACTACTCTTTAGTCTACTATTAGGATAACTCCTAGGTAACATACACTGTTCAATAAAGACGGAACGACGAAAGTTCTAAAAGAGAAATTAATGCACAAAAGCATAACTAGAAAACCCCGAATATGATGAACCTCAAACAACTTGAACCTAAACACTTTACTACATAACGTAGGTTAAACCCTGCAAAAGTCAGTAATAAGTTTATAAGAAAAAAGGAATGGAAGAGAGAAGAGGAAGACTCTCAGGGTATTATGTATACAACCAGACGAACTAGCACAAGGTGCCTATGGAATCCGAAAAATGAAAAGAAGTAGAAAAAAACAAGGAGTCTGAACTATTAAAATTAATAGGATAAAAATTCAAGTGACTAAGAAAAAAGTAGAACGAATCTTTAAACCTAAAACTTGGGGACGTCCCGTGAAAATAATATGAAAAGTCGAAGTCTTAAAAAGCCACCCCTAATAAAATATTAAATATAAAGAAATAAAGATGAAACAAAAATGTAGAAAAAGGAAACACGTACAGAGGGAAATCGAGAAACTCATGTAAATTCTGTCAACAAATTTTCACAAACAACTACTAGCTCACCCACCCCCATCAACCTTCTGTGATTATCAGACTACCGACTTAAAGTGGTTTTAAATGACGTTAAATAGTCAGTTCGACAGGAAACATTCGACGTTCATGTCCATAATTTTATTTGAGATCAAGGTTTTATAAGTGAAGTCCGTCAAATACGGACATGTTAACAACATGTCCACTTCTTTCCTTAAGACCGTAACGGTTGAGGTGATAGAAGGAAGAGAAATGAGATTTGAAAGATTATATAAAATACACTTAACTATAAAGTCTAAATGAGTCCCTGCCGAAACCCCTGTTCGGGGAAAAGATGACAGACTAACGTCTTCATGTGTTAGTAGTTTTTGGTAGTCCATTTTATTTGGAGGTAAAAAGTCAAATTAGTTCTCATATAAAAGAGATGGGACTTTTGTTTCATGTCAAACTATCGTATGTCAATGAGAATTCGGTTCCTCTACTCAAATTCATGTATTTGATTCAGAATGAAAGACTTTCTCTTTTGCACACCATACGTAAATACAACCTGAAGGGTCCACCGTGATCACCATTTCTTGGTCCGACGGTTACGTACTCTGTACTCTTTAACCAAGTTAAGGACCCAATCCTTCTAGGGGACCTCTTCCTATACCGTTGGGTGAGGTCATAAGAACGGACCTCTTAGGGTACCTGTCTCCTCGAGTCACCCGATGTCAGGTACCCCAGTGTTTCTCAACCTGTTTTGACTTCACTGAATCGTCTGTCGTGTGTACGTAAATATAAACATATACGTATCTTTTTTCAATCCTTCTTATATGAAGTGTGACAATTTTCTACCCAATCGAGAATTTACAACATAATATTCCTGAATTTGGAAAGAATAATATGTAAAGACATAATAAATTTTAAAACAGGTCGTTCGAAAATAATGAATAATCTATTTTTATTTGTGTTTCTATAAGGTAAAACCTCCTTTCTTGTAACATTCTAAGTTACATGATTGAAGAAATATGGGAGAGAAAGGAGAAGGATCCATTTCACTGACAACCTAAACGGTACATGATGAAATGTATGCTGGGGACCTAACCGTTCAATGAAATGGATCTCCTGAAGATACAGTATGTTCGAATGGCTTCAGTCCATTATGTATCATAATGAATATAAAATTTTTAATTTTATCACATAAAATTCCTCAAAATAATATTTATACCATAAATTTAATCAAATACATTGATTAAAGATAAAGTACTCTGACTAGTGATAGGATCAATGGGAACGTATACTACACCACTTCTGAGTTAGTGTCTAATCTTTTCTAAATAATCAAGGGTAGTTCCGACCTTATTCGGTTCAATAATTTCGATATGAAAATAGAAAAAAAAAAAAAAACCAAAAGAAAAAAATTTCGATAAAACAAATTAGAGATTTTGTACTTAAATGTAAAACACAACTAAACAGATTTTACTTATTCTTTATATAAGGCACTATTCTGCTATCACTGTTCCTGAGTAAAGAAGAAGTGACTAGAAATTTTATTTAAGTTTCACAAAAGGTAATGGAAACCTTGGTGTAAGGTTAAGCCTTTTTCTCTATACTTTTCGTAAGTACTCGACTTAAAGTTGTTTTCGATAATATTTATACATTGTTGGTCTATTGTCACAAATTTAATTTCGTTTGTGTAATAATTCACCTTAAAAAGTTGAATACAAAAAAAGTAAAACATAATAGATGAATTTTCCAGATCCATAACCTCGACTTTACGACTTCTCCGATTCAGTCCGTATGTAATGTCAATCATAACAATAAGATATACAATAGGAAAAGAAGTAGTTTACAATAATAAATTGTAACGTATTTAATCTATGAAATTGTAGCCTTGTATTAGAGTTTTATATGAATTAAAAAATAAGGTTAATTTGACCAAAAGCTTAATCTATAAGTATATCCATAATAAACTGAATACAAATTTTCGACTATATTAGGTGTTGGTGTAATATATAGAAAAACGATGTTTCGTCTTCGTTCGTTTTCCCTCTAATCTTCCGTTAAATGGGTATTTTACACAGGTGTCATACTTATACGACGACGAGGACGATTCAGCGAAGTCAACACAGGCTGAGACACACTGGGGTATCTCCCGTCGGGTGGTCCGAGGGGACAGGGACCCTAAGAGGTCCGTTCTTGTGACCTCACCCGACGGTAAAGGAAGAGGTTACGTACTTTCACTTTTCACTTTCACTTCAGTGAGTCAGTACAGGCTGAGAATCGCTAAGTTACCTGACGTCGAATGGTCCGAGGAGGTAGGTACCTTAAAAGGTCCGTTCTCATGACCTCACCCAACGGTATAGGAACGGTGTCATATTTTTCTAATAAAAAGTAAAACCTTTATGTATATCCATTTGAAAACGACACCTTATTTCTTTTTTTCGACTTAAACAAAACTTGAAGATTTCTTTCCCAAAATTTTGAGTTGTCATGAAAAAAAAGAAAAATGTCTAAATCTCTTGAGGTTCACTATTGATAACGTAATAATAAACCGTGTGTGTCACGGAACGTATATCATCTAGAAGGTATTTTATTTACACTATTACTTCTAATACAAAAGTTTATTTTCATTACAGACAAAAATTTGTCTATCGGTAGTCTTCGGTCACATTGACGTACGTGAAAGAACAGCAGTAAACCTTGGTCCGAAGATAGCTCATGATGTGAGCAGCTCCCCGAAATCTGGAAATAAGGCTCCTCCCGACCGTAGACAAGTCCAAATTGTCTCTTCTTGAGTACCTGTACCGTCCCCTTCTCACTTTCCACTGAATAGTGAACAGGGTTATATCCGAGGTTCTAGACTTACAGCAGACTTAGGTTGTCGTCAAACTGACAGCATATTATGTCGTTCACTTGTTAGAGACCGAAGTCGTCTAGAAACTTTGTCTAAAACATCTATATTGTACGGTAATACACTTAATTGTATGATTACAAATCATCGTCTCGACTATTGGGTTTTCTCTTAAGTTTTTATTGAATATGATCCGAAATCCTATAAATAAATAAAAAAAAATGAATGACATAGGATACTTTAAAGTTTACGAATATAAAAGTATAACATTGTGTAGACTTTAAACCTATTCGTAATACTAGTTGACCGTCGTGAAAAGGGAATCTCCAGAACCTAAACTACTTTATAACATGTAAACCAGTGTTTGTCTAGACTCCGTTTTTTTTTTTCATATTTTATGATTTAATACTTTTCGAATGGATACTTATTGATCATTTACTTGACGAAATAGTGGAACTCGTCTAGTTCCTGGTGACGGGACTGAAGTAGAGTCTTGATGTAAGGTAGAGACAGAAATAGAACCTTGATTTAAGGTAGAGACTCTTTGGTTGAAAACAACATTGATAGAATCCCTTCTATAATGTATCATGTGACATAGACACACACAAAGATGGGAAAGATCATCCTATATTCGAAAAACTATCTTAATAAAAAAGTGGGATATAATGTTGGTCGTACACTCAAGGATGATGCATGGTCCATAATACCCATATTTTCGATACTTCACTTTCACTTTCAGTGAGTCAACACAGGTGGAGAAAGACTGGAATACCTGATATCGGACAGTCCGAGGAGACAGACACCTTAAGAGGTCCGTTCTTATGGTCTCACCCGTTCAACAGTACGGCAAGAGGTCCCCTAGAAGGGATGGGTCCCTAACTTGGGTCCAGAGGACGTGACGTCCGGTTAGAAAATGGTAAATTCGATGGACCCTTCGGGTAATTTTTTCCATATGTTTTTACTAAGTCAATATGGTTTTCCTCGGAACATTTATTTTTTTATTATTATTAGATCAAAATCAAAATATTATTTAATACACCCGATAGTGTCGGTACTTATGGTTTACATTTCCTTACATGTCCTCTTATAGATTTAGGATGGAACCCCTTGACTCTTTCTTACCCAAACTTCTTATTCATCCTTCAACCTTACTTCGTACTGCTCTGTTTTTGATGAGACTGTGTGATCGTATCCGTCTCTTTCTCCATTATTTTCTCGTTCTTACAAATACTTCGTTCATCACAATGTCTATTGTATGACCCTCCCGGTTTTTCAAACAAGTTCAAAAAGACATGTCACAATACCTTTTTGGGTTTACTTGAAAAACCGGTTGGGTTATATTATATGAACTATCATCCCACCCACCCCTCTCCCTTCCTTCCTAATTTCATATAGACCCTAGTATATACTTCCGGAACATACAGTGTGATTACCCAGAACTAAACTAAGACATCTATTACAACTCAGTAACTTCTAGAGTCCTTCTGTTGGTACACTATTATTAGACTATCTACCCAATCTTCTTATCCCATCGTCTGTGATATATAATTGAATTTGAGTTGTGGTAAGGTTTAGGGAATGACGAACGGAAAGAGAAGTATCTGTTTTTACATTAAACGGTTAGAATTTAAACTGAATGTTCTGTTTAAGACCAATTCTACATCTGTCTTCAGAAAACTCTCCCTAGGATTCCTTAGTAAATTAAGGGACTATTCTCCCTCAGTCTTCGTAGACCATGTCAAAAAACATTGGGGAAAAGGATGAAACTTACACACACACAAGGGGTCTCCATATCCTTGGTAAGACACTGGTACTCCACTGTTTAGTTGCACGATTTCTCATCTGATCTTTCTATTTATACAGATCTAGGAACTACTGTGGTTACTCAGTGATATGGTTGAGACATGACTGGTTAAGGTCTGAAATTTGTCTGAGTAAATAAATTCGTCGATGTCAATTGACCAAATGATAATGAATATTCGTCTTACATTACAATTCACTGTCTTTCGTTCTGACTACCGTTCGTCTAACTGGTCTTCGTATATATTATTAGGTCCTTCACTACTACTTCTAGACTTACTCCCATTCCTAATCTCTTTCATCTTGAATAAACTCTTTGTATCTTCACTCTCTCTACATCTCCGTTAAATCAAAAGTCAGAAAACTATAACCCCGAAGGGTCCACCGAGTCACCATTTCTTAAACGGACGGTTACATCTTCTACGTCCATCTGGACCCAAACTAGGTGTCCTCCTCCTTTACCGTTGAGTGAGGTCATAAGTACGGACTTCTTAGGGTACCTGTCTTCTCGGACTGGTGGACGTCCACTTCTTCGTTGTCAATCTTGGTCTATACCTTGTTGTCTGACCAAGGTTTAACCCTTTTCTCATGCAGTTCCGACATATAACAGTGGGACGAATAAATTGAATATACGTCTCATATAGTACGCTTTACGGCCCGATCTACTTCGTATTTGATCTTAATTCTAACGTCCCTCTTTATAGTTATTGGAGTCTATACGTCTACTGTGGTGGGATTACCGTTTTTCGGTTCTCCTTGATTTGTCGCAGAACTACTTCCACTTTCTCCTCTCATTTTCTCGACCGAATTTTGGGTTGTAAGTCCTTTGATTCTAGTACTGTAGACCAGGGTAGTCAAGTACCGTTTATCTACCCCTTTGTTACCTTTGTCACTGTCTGAAACAAAAGAACCCGAGGTTTCAGTGACGTCGGTACTTTAATTGTATCGAGAAACCTTCTTTTCGACACTGTTTGGATACGACAAGACATTAATCAACGAGTCAGTACAGATTGATAAACAGTGGAGTCCCTGACATCGGAAGGTCGGAGGAGACAGGTAGACCTAAGAGGTCCGTTCTTATGACTCACCCAACGGTACGGGAGGAGGTACCCTAGAAGGGTTGGATCCCTAGTTTGGGTCCAAAGAGTATAATCTCTATCTAGAACAGATAATTTTTCGTCTCTGTAGTGAAACGACTGTTTCCAGGTGGATCAGTTTTGATACCAAAAAGGTCATCAGTACATACCTACACTCTCAACCTGATCTAGAAGGGTTGGATCCCTAGTTTGGGTCCAAAGCGTATAATCTCTACCTAGAACAGATAATTTTTCGTCTCTGTAGTGAAACGACTGTTTCCAGGTGGATCAGTTTTGATACCAAAAAGGTCATCAGTACATACCTACACTCTCAACCTGATATTTCTTCTAACTCACGGTTTCTTAACTACGAAAACTTGACACCACAACCTCTTCTGAAAACTCTCAGGGAACCTGACGTTCTTCTAGGTTGGTCAGTTAAGATTTCCTTTAGCTAGGACTTACAAGTAACCTCCCTAATTAAGACTTCGAGGTTATGAAACCGGTGGACTACGCTTATCGGTTGAGTAATCTTTTCTACGACTACGACCTTTTCTAACTTCCGTCCTCCTCTTTCCCTACTGTCTCATATTCTACCGACCTACCGTAGTGACTGAGATACCTGTGCTCAAACTTGTCCGAGACCCTCTATCACTTCCTGTTCTTCCGGACCTCACAAAGTCAGGTACCCCAGTGTTTCTCAGTCTGTGTTGATTCACTGACTTGTTGATAACTATAACTCTTAGAGATACCCTATATGTCCCGAAAGGTCCACCACCATCACCATTCTCTTGGACGGACGTTACGTCCTCTTCATTCTCTGCACCCAAGCTAGGGACCGAACCCTTCTTGGGGACCTCCTCTCGGACCGTTGAGTGAGGTCACAAGAACGGTCCTCTTGGGGTCCCAAAGACCTCTTAGGGACACCCGATGTCAGGTATCCCAGCGTTTCTCAACCTATACTGACTTCGTTGAATCGTGTGTACGTGTATATCCTATATTCTATCTGTACTGATTATTCATCTTTCTATCCATGTGTGAACCCCTCTTTATACCTTCTACCTTTATATTTATTATTCCTGTATATTTACTACGAACTTCAGTCACTTCATACAACTTACCTTTACTCTCTCGTATCTTACTCTTTTCTGTTCTTTACGTCTGACTCCTCGGAATCGTACATTCCCTAAGTTTCGTTCTCTTCTTACTCATTGTTCTCCTCGTCCCTATTGTGATTTTCCTCCTGACTTAAAATCCTCCCTCACCAATGCTCAGTTAGTAATGTATTTTAAGTTCATCCATGTCTCCTACTCTAATAATCTATTGTAGTGATTGAGTTACTTGTACTTACACTCGTTTGAGACCCTGTATGACTTCCTGTCCCTCTGGACAGATACCCCAGTGTTTCTTAGTCTGTAGTATCTCCGGTTCCACATCGTTCAATATCTCCTTAACTTTAACTCCTGAATTCTTTCACCGTAATTAATGTCAAAATACTTCAGACTTTTAGTATCCTTCCTCTTTCTTTTCTATCGAGTTCTCCTTCTCCCTCAATCCCTTTCCAAAAACGATGATAACAAAAACCTATTTCTCCTAAACTTCGACAATCTCTGACTCCTTTTCTTTTGTCAATTTTCTCTTTGTTTTCTGACTTTTAATTTGTCCTACCTTATACCATGATCTTTTCTGCCCTTCCTCTAGTCCTTGTGTTTATCTTCATAGTCGAAATCTTTTCCCCCTACGTACCGACTTTTCTTCTTTCAGAACTTCTATATACCCTTCTTCAACCCTTTCTGATACAGATTATTGAATAAAAAAGAAGACACATTATCCTCTGTATCAGTAGAAACCGTCCATATCCTCTGAAGTCTTATTCTTTTTTTTCGTTCTATCAAGGTCTTTTTGTAGATAAAGACGAAATGACTGATACGGTTTCGGAAACTGACACACCTAGTGTTATTTGACACCTTTTAAGACTTTCTCTACCCTTATGGTCTGGTGGACTGGACGGAGGACTCTTTGGATATACGTCCAGTTCTTCGTTGTCAATCTTGACCTGTACCTGGTTGTCTGACCAAGGTTTATCCTTTTCCTTATGCAGTTCCGACATATAACAGTGGGACGAATAAATTGAAGATACGTCTCATGTAGTACTCTTTGGGACCCGACCTTCTTCGTGTTCGACCTTAGTTCTAACGACCCTCTTTATAGTTATTGGAGTCTATACGTCTACTATGGTGGGAATACCGTCTTTCACTTCTCCTTGATTTTTCGGAGACTGCTTTCACTTTCTCCTCTCACTTTTTCAACCGAATTTCGAGTTGTAAGTCTTTTGCTTCTAGTACCGTAGACCAGGGTAATGAAGTACCCTTTATCTGCCCCTTTGTCAGAGTCTGATATAAAACCCCCCGAGGTTTTAGTGACTTCTACTACTGACGTCGGTACTTTAATTTTCTGCGAATGAGGAACCTTCCTTTCAATACTGTTTGGATCTATCGTATAAGTTTTCGTCTCTGTACTGTGACAGTTGTTTCCAGGCAGATCAGTTCCGATACCAAAAAGGTCATCAGTACATACATACACTCTCCACTTGACACTTCTTTCGACTCACGACTTCTTGACTACAAAAACTTGACACCACAACCTCTTCTGACAAATCTCAGGGAACCTGACGTTCCTCTAGGTTGGTCAGGTAAGATTTCCTCTAGTCAGGACCCACAAGTAACCTTCCTGACTACCATTTCGACTTAGAGGTTATGAAACCGATGGAGTACGCTTTTCAACTGAGTGACCTTTTCTGGGACTATGACCCTCCCTAACGCCCGTCCTCCTCTTCCCCTGCTGTCTCCTACTCTACCGACCTACCGTAGTGACTGCGCTACCTGTACTCAAACTCATTTGAGACCTTCGACCACTACCTGTCCCTCCGGACCACACGACGCTAAGTACCCCAGCGTTTCTCAACCTGTGTTGACTCGCTGACTTGACTTGACTTTTGGAGAGGACCTCTGGTCTTATCCTTTGATGTGTCCTTAGTCATCTTCCTTACGATTCGTCGTGATTCCCCAGGGTACATCGTGTACCAGGAGAGTTTGTCTAAATAAAAACCTGTAGATTCTCTTCAATCGTAATTAATTTGTTTCTCTGTTTCGGTTCGGGTACAGTATTTTATACATATAAAATAATATAGAGACCCTCTACGTTTTGTTCCTCTCCCCTCCCTTGTGTAGGAAGGTGTGTGGTAAGATTAAATCGACTATAATTAATTCTTTTCGATGTCGTTTATATATACACATATATATATATATATAAATATATGTGTGTGTAAAAAAAAATATTTGTGGGAATTTCAGTGTTTTAGGTAGGATTATGAAGATGGAGACGGAGGAGAAACTTATAAATTACAACAAACCTAACATAAGTCAAACACAAAATCAGTGAATACACTAAACAGTTTGACATGTAATCTTCTACATTCCCCTTTTGAACCAAATTAAATATGGGATAAGTAGTCAATGGGTAATGTACTAAAAAAAGTGGTAATAAACTTGAAGTGTGTAGAACATCAAGAGATACGTCTGATGAAGTCGAAGATCACGACATGTATAGATATAGAAGACCTACTCTGACGGGCACTAGGTACTTGAACCCCAGTCCGTATTTGACACATCGTGGACTATTTCACAATTTTATTTCTTTTTTTAATCAGTAGGTAAATTGTTTGAAGAACAACTATACCCCCTGTGTATTTAATCGTTTTGTCTATTTTTAGAGGTGGTTGTACCTGGATTGTAAGTTCAACCCACTTTCTCTGTTATTCAATTCATTTGCCATACAGTCTACCACCATACGTCTTTTTATTTTGTCCCACCTCTCCGTATACCTCTCTAACCCACTAAACGTTAAAATTTGTCCCACCGGTCCCTTTCTTTCGGAATATATAAACTCGTTTCTTGACTTCCTCCACGTCCATACTCGGGACATCGATAAACTCCCTTTACGGAATGACCTCCTCGTCCACCGTTCACATTGTCTGGAATCCGTACAGACTCCTCGGTATTTTATCAGTTATACCGACCTTGTCTCAATCGTTCTATACGACTACCACCTACGTTACTCTCACTATCTTCAGTACTAGTCCTTTGTCACCTTACGATCCGGTGTGTCCAGTACCCTTTCAAAAAGAGAAAATAAGATTCTCTACCCTTCAGTGACCTGTCAAAACTCGTCTTCATATTGTACTATAATACAAAAATTTTTCTAATGAGAACCGATACCCATCTTCTCTCACATCCCTTTGTTCGTGTCTTCATCCCTCTGGTCAATCCTTTGATAATGTCGTATCTTCTGACGTCATGGGGTCCTACCTTTACGATTACCGAAATTAATCCCGTCACCTCCACTACTTTTCTATAACTTAAGACCTATTGAATTCCTGTCCTAAAGGTTTTACCTAAGTCATACAACACACTCACTATGAGAAATTAAACTCTTTGATTTTCTTACCTCAACTATAAATGACTCTACCCCCTTTACATCTTTGTACAAAACAACAACAGTAAGTCAGTGAGTCAGCACAGACTGAGACGTTAAAGTACCTGACATCGGGTGGTCCAGGGAGACAGGTACTTTAAAGAGTCCGTTCTTATTACCTCATCCAATGGTAAAGAAAGAGGTCCCGTAGAGGGTTTTAGTCCTTAACTTGAACGTAGAAAACGTAACCGTCCGTCTAAGAACTGGTGACTCGGTGGTCCCTTCTGGGTCTTCGTACAAACCCTCTTCCATTTACTTCACAATTCAAAACCCACGCGATATAAACTTAATAATTGATCTGTAGTGAATTACCGTTTATCTACCCCTTTGTTACCTTTGTTTCTGTCTGAAACAAAAGGACCCGAGGTTTTAGTGACGTCGGTACTTTAATTTTCTGCGAACGAGGAACCTTCTTTTCGTTACTGATTGGGTCTTTCGTATAATTTTCGTCTCTGTAATGAATTGGTTGTTTCAAGGTAGATCAGTTTCGATACCAAAAACTTCATCAGTACATACCTACACTCAAGTCAAGTCAAGTCAAGTCAACGAGTCAGGACAGGCTGAGAAAGACTGGGGTACTTGACGTCGTGAGGTCTGGAGGGACAGGTAGTGGTTGAGAGTCTTAGGTGGGTTTGGGAACAGGTAACTCAGCCACTACGGTAAGTTGGTAGAGTAGGAGATAGTAGGGGAAGAGGAGGACGGGAGTTAGAAAGGGACGTAGTCCCAGAAAAAAAATTATTCAGTCGAGAAACATAGTCCACCGGTTTCATACCCTAAAGTCGAAGTTGTAGTCAGGAAGGTTGCATGTGAGTTCTGACTAGAGGAAATCCTACCTGACCGACCTAGAGGAACGTCATGTTCCCTGAGAATTCTCAGAAGAGGTTGTGGTGTCAAGTTTTTGTAGTCAAGAAGCCACGAGTTAAAGAAGTGTCAGGTTGAGAGTGTAGGTATGTACTGGTGACCCCTTTTTTTTTTCGAAACAGATCTACCTGGAAACAACCGTTTCATTACAGAGACGAAAACTTGTACGATAGATCCAACCAGTATTGAAAAGAAGGTTCCTCGTTCGTAGAAAATTAAAGTACCGACGTTAGTGGTAGTCGTCACTAAAGCCTCGGGTCTTTTTATTTCAGACTGTGACAAAGGTGACAAAGGGGTAATAAACGGTACTTTACTACCCTAACCTTCGGTACTAGAAGCAAAAGACTTACAACTCGAAATACGGTTGAAAAAGTGAGACGAGAAAGTGAAAGTAGTTCTCCAAGAAATTAAGTAGAAGTGAAAGACGGTATTCCCACCACAGTAGACGTATAGACTCCAATAACTATAAAGAGGGCCGTTAGAACTAAGGTCGAACACGAAGGAGGTCGGGTCGCAAAGAGTACTACATGAGACGTATATTCAATTTATTCGTCCCACTGTTATATGTCGGAACTGCATGAGGAAAAGGATGAACCTTGGTCAGACAACAAGGTACAGGTCAAGATTGACAACGAAGGACTGGACGTATGTCTAAAGAGTCCTCCGTCCAGTCCACCAGACCATAAGGGTAGAGAAAGTCTTAAAAGGTGTCAAATAACATTAGGTGTGTCAGTTTCCGAAACCGTATCAGTTATTTCTTCTTTATCTACAAAAAGACCTTGAGAGAACGAAAGAGGTACTGGGTCGCCTACAACCGTTAAACTAAAAACTAATGAGACAAAAAAGATTTTGGTCGAACTTGTAGACCTTCAAGTGCCAAGTGCATAACGACTTCAGACCGAACCTTTTAAAATTAACAATGAAATGATCACACACTTTGTCGAGTTGACCTTAAGGTAGTGGAGGTGATCGAAACATGCATCACTACGAAAGATTCCGGGTGAACTCAAGTGTAAGGTTCTACAGACCGAGATCTAATCACTAGTGTAATAGTACTAATAGACCCAGTACTTCTAGAAAAAACATGTCAAGAAGGTACATAAGAACGGTGGAAAAGAATTATAGAAGACGAAGACAATCCAGGTATGTTAAAGGCAGGAAATAGCTCGGGTAGAAATATACTTTACAAAGGAACCATAGAGATTAAAAGAACTTCTCTAGAGATCAGAAAGAGTAAGACAACAAAAGGATATAAAGAAACGTAACTAGCAACTTCTTCCGAAAGAATAGAGAAGAACGATAAGAAACCTTAAGACGTAACTCTACGAATATAGAAAGGAAAAGAGGAAACGAAAAGTGGAGAGAGGAAAAGTGTCGATAGACATTCCGGAGGGGTCTGTCGGTAAAACGAAAAAACGTAAAGAAAAGGTACCCTTACCAGAACTAGGGACAGAGGGCATTTTACAGTGCTTGGAGTAAGGTATCAAGTAGTCCGTGAGATAGATAGTCTAGATCTGGGAATTTAGATAAAGAGTGAAGGTGACATATTCCCTAAACTAAATCCAGTATGGACTTACCAGATCGCCAAAAGGGATGAAAGAAGTTATACTGAGACTTTAACCGTTATTCCTCAAGTACTAGACTCAGTGTCAGACGAGGACCAGAACAAAAACAACTGACAGAAGAGGTAGAAACCGACGTTTCTTATATTAGTCAGACTAAAGCCACAACTGGTAGACCACTACAGGTACACATCTCAGAAGAGAACACAACAACCTTCTCCCACAAACGATACTGGTCACTTAAAAGAACCGTTTTGAGCTAATCAGAAACGGGACGAAGTAAGACGTAAGGTTCCCGTTTAAACGGACAATGAGGTCCACAAAGAACTGAAGGATGAAAACGGTCGGTCGTTCAAACCTTTTGAGTCGTCACCGGTGTCCTGACCTTTTCCAGTCAAAAGTAAGGTTAAGGTTTCTTTCCGTTACGTTTTCTTACGAGTTTGATGACGTGTCAACGTGAGTAGAGTGTACGATCATTTCATTACGACTTTTAAGAGGTTCGGTCTGAAGTCGTTATGAACTTGACACTTGAAGGACTACAAGTTCGACCAAAATCTTTTCCGTCTCCTTGGTCTCTAGTTTAACGGTTGTAGGTGACCTAGTACCCATTCGTTCTCTCAAGGTCTTTTTGTAGATAAAGACGAAAGAACTGATACGACTTCGGAAACTGACACACCTAATGTTATTTGACACCTTTTAAGACTTTCTCTACCTTTATGGTCTGGTGGATTGGACGGAGAACTCTTTAGACATACGTTCAGTCCTTCGTTGTCAATCTTGACCTGTACCTTGTTGTCTGACCAAGGTTCATCCTTTTCCTCATGCAGTTCCGACATATAACAGTGGGACGAGTAAATTGAAGATACGTCTCATGTAGTACTCTTTGCGACCTGACCTTCGTTGTGTTCTACCTTAGTTCTAACGACCCTCTTTATAGTCATCGGAGTCTATACGTCTACTGTGTTGGGAATACCGTCTTTCACTTCTCCTCGATTTTTCGGAGAACTACTTTCACTTTCTCCTCTCGTTTTTTCAACCGAATTTTGAGTTGTAAGTCTTTTGCTTCTAGTACCGTACACCGGGTAGTGAAGTACCCTTTATCTACCCCTTTGTCATCTTTGTCACAGTCTAAATAAAAACCCCCGAGGTTTTAGTGACGTCTACCACTGACGTCGGTACTTTAATTTTCTGCGAATGAGGAACCTTCTTTTCAATACTGGTTGGATCTATCGTATAAGTTTTCATCTCTGTAATGAAACGGTTGATTCCAGGCAGATCAGTTCCGATACCAAAAAAGACACCAGTACATACCTACACTCTCAACCTGACACTTCTTCCGACTAGCGGCTTCTTAACTACGCAAACTTGACACCACAACCTCCTCTGAGAACTCCCAGGGAACCTGACGTTCCTCTAGGTTGGTCAGGTAAGACTTCCTCTAGTTGGGACCCTAAAGAAACCTTCCTTACTACGATTTCGACTTCGAGGTCATGAAACCGGTGGAGTACGCTTCTCAACTGAGTAACCTTTTCTGAGACTACGACCCTCTCTAACCCCCGTCCTCCTCTTCCCCTGCTGGGTCCTACTCTACCGACCTACCGTAGTGTCTGAGTTACCTACACTCAGACTCACTTAAGGTCCTCTACCACTACCTGTCCCTCCGGACCGTACGACGCTAAGTACCCCAGCGTTTCTCAACCTGTGCTGACTCGCTGAGTTGACTTGACTTGACTTGACTTGAATGCTCACACACTCTACTTACTTTAACACACCATCAAACTCGTAACAAACCGTAACGGAAAGAAACCTTAACCTTACTTTAGACTGGAAAAGGTCAGGACACCGGTGACGACTCAAAAGGTTTAAACGACCGAATAACTCACGTCGTGAAAGTGTCGTAGTAGAAAGTCCTAAACTTTATCGAGTTGACCTTAAGGTAGTGGAGGTGATCGAAACAATCACTACGAAGGATTCCGGGTGAACTGAAGTGTAAGGTCCTGTAGACCGAGATCCACTCACTAGTGTGGTAGCACTAATAGACACAGTACTTTTAGAAAAAACATGTCAAGAAGACACATAAGAACGGTGGAGAAGAATTATAGAAGACGAAGACAATCCGGGTCTGGTAAAGACGGGAAATAACTCAGGTAGAAACGTATTTTATAAGAGAACCATACTCTCAACCTGATATTTCTTACGACTCCTGGCTTCTTAAATACGAAAACCTGACACCACAACCTCTTCTGAGAACTCTCAGGGAACCTGACGTTCCTCTAGTTTGGTCAGGTAGGATTTCGTTTACTCACGACTTGTAAGTAACCTTCCTGACTACGACTTCGACTTTGAGGTTATGAAACTGGTTGACTACACTTCTTGACTGAGTGACCTTTTCTGAGAGTACGACCCTTTCTAACTTCCTCCCTCCTCTTCCCCTCCTGTCTCCTACTCTATAAACCTACCGTAGTGACTACACTACCTGTGCTTAAACTCATCCGAGACCCTCAACCACTACCTGTCCCTCCAGACCGCACGATGTCAAGTACCCCAACGTTACTCAGCCTGTGTTGACTCAATGACTTGACTAGAATGACTTCTAGACTTATGTTTATGACTCATTCGTCAATCTTTTCACTTAGATTTCAAGTCCTCAGACGACCCGACCAAATATTTAAAATACAAGGATCTGATATTTATCGTAGATTTTGATGCCCTGGTATACTCCAGTAGACATTGCAGTATTTTCTTCAGGTTCCTTACTCGGGAAAGCTATGAGGTTGAAAAACTCCAATTCTTATAATCCTCTTATCCCGTCTCTTCTGACACTTCTTTGTCGGTCAGTCACTTCATTCTCTTGGTTCTCATTCACTATAGGGTGTCCGGTTCATTTCACTGACAAAGTTCCTCCTTCTTCATTAGTAAAGACAATCTTCAATGACTACCTAATGTATTCTATCTCTAACCCTTACCTTGGACCTAAACCGTCACAACTAGTTACCACTAGAACTATTCGACTGATACATGGTCCGTTCTACGGTGTAATAAAAGTACGTAATAGAGACTTATTGTGGCACTCAGTCTACTGTAAAAATATAATAGGTACAAAATGTCTATTCCTGTAAAATAACATCTCTCCAATTCTTTGAACTGATCACGGTAGGTCCACTATTCATCACCTTGGTCCTGACTTAGGTCAAAACAGACTGAGGGTTATGTTGTTGGGACCTAGAAGACATTTTACCCCCAATCTCATCCGTCTTTACAGTGTTTTACAGTGTTTGGGGACCGAGAAGATATTTTATCCCCAATCTCATCAGTGTTTTACAGTGTTTTAATAACAATCATAAGTTGTATTATTATATATGTTTCACCATGTATATTATGGGACACGTATAATTCATCCATTCTTCTTAAAAATAAAAACACTGTATGTGATTTTTATAAAAAGTGTTAAAAAAATTTAAAATTTATAAAAAGTTTAAGACTAAGTAAAACTTTACTAAAAAAAAAAAAATGTAAACTCTCTGTTTGGAAAAACGGTCTCTCCTTAAATTAAAGATCAATTTTCACTCTTTATCTAAATATATGTTAATAAATAAAATGTAGATGGAAAAGTCTTTCAAAGACAAAATGTTTGATCCTATCTAGATATACATTGACGTGGTGATTCATATAAAATTTTTATCGGTCTAGAATTTATTAGTGATGGGTTCTGTTCTTATGTCAAGAGGTGTCTGAAAATTGGACCTTAGTGATGGGTACTGTTCTTATGTCAAGAGGTGTCTGAAAATTGGACCTTAGGGATAAAATGTCTTCTCGGTCCCCAAACACTGTAAAACACTGTAAAGACGGAAATTGGACCTTAGGGAATAAGTATCGAAGACAGTCAGTAATAATTGATCTCCTTACCCGTATGTCTTAAAGGACACCTCGAAAAGGATATTAGGTGGACGAACCTTAGGAGTTCTGAAAATTGGACCTTAGGGAAATCTCCTCCCCTCAGACAAATATCTTAAGTGCACTAGATACTTGAACCTATCCCCTTTAAACAGAAACAAAAGTAATTGGAGACTTACTTTTACTTACAGAAGAAGTTATTACTTACGTCCGTTGTTTGGTATTATGATATGAGAATTGTTATGGAATCTGAGACAGTGACTATCTTTGGTATCTATAAAAGTATAGTGTGACGTCAACGTCTATAGAAATTTATAAATATGAATGATGATGAAGTTTTAATTTGGGAAATAGTATATACAACAATTTATAACAACTAATTATATTGATCCCTTCGAGTATGTAATGACACATAAAACAAATACGTAAATTTTTGTAAGACTCTACCCCAGACATCATGTTCATCCAATTCTTTGTCACAAAGACTGACAAGGAAAAGGTTTACACGGAAGGACCACCTTCGAAAACCAGTCGTGTTCACTTTTTACATGATTCTTTATCAAAATAGTTTATCTGTATGATATCAAGTCAAGTCAACGAGTCAGTATAGGTCGAGAAACGTTGGGGTACTTGGCGTCGTGCGGTCCGGAGGGACAGGTAGTGGTTGTAGGTCTCAGGTGGGTTTGGGTACAGGTAGTTCAGCCACTACGGTAGGTGGGTAGAGTAGGAGACAGTAGGGGAAGAGGAGGACGGGAGTTAGAAAGGGTCGTAGTCCCAGAAAAGTTTACTCAGTCGAAAAACGTAGTCTACCGGTTTCATACCCTCAAAGTCGAAGTTGAATTCAGGAAGGTTACTTGTAGGTCCTGACTAGAGGAAGTCCTACCTGACCAACCTAGAGGGACGTCAGGTTCCCTGAGAGTTCTCAGAAGAGGTTGTTGCGTCAAGTTTTCGTAGTTAAGAAGCCACGAGTCGAAAGAAATATCAGGTTGAGAATGATATCTGTATGATATCATTCGTAACTCTTTATGAATAAAATACATTCAGACTTACACAGACTAAACGAATTGTTACAGGTAGTTGACTGATTCCAAAGATTGTGAAGATGATTGAAAGAATTAAATATAAGAACAGGTTTTAGACCAGTTTATCAGTCGAGTGGATTTAAACTTTCCGAGACAACGGAAATCTAGGGGTAGAGAGTTTTAAACAACTTTCCGAAGTCTAAAAAACAAATAAGTATCGAAGACAGTCAGTAATAATTGATCTCCTTACACGTATGTCTTAAAGGAAACCTCGAAAAGGATATTAGGTGGACGAACCTTCGGAGTGGAGACCTTTAAGATTAAATATTAAAAATACATCTCACTTAATTTTTTTTTTTTTTCTTTGAGTTCTTTAACACTACACCTAGGGAGACCGAATCTTGGTGAATCGGATCCAGTAAACTAACAACGGAAAAATTTTTCCCAAACAGAGTACGAAAAGAGTCATTAATTTCTAATATAGAAAGGAGTCTTTAAAGAAGTAGGGAAAACTATTTTCCGAGAGACAGGACGGTTTCTTAATCGTCAGTATTTGAGAAGAACTTAGAGTAAGGGAATTAGTAGTATTACGAAAAGAAACATGAAATAGTATAAAATTTAGAGATTACTTCTTGATAAATACGAATCGAAAAAATCAGTTGAAATTTTTATCGACGACAATATCGTTTGTCCATTTCTTATTTCTACAAATAATTTACCGTTACTTAATAACAGAGTTTATCGGTAATCCATAATAGACAAGTGACTATTGAATCAAATGCGGAATAGAGTAAATATAAAATTCGTTCAATCCATAGTTTTTATCCTGTCTAGTGATTATTTAGAGACTCACTTCAATACTTATAATCTCTAAGGTAAAAACAAAGAAGACATATTTTAGCCCTACTATAAGTCATAAGTCGACAGAGTCATTGACTTTGTTAATTTGTATAATTAGTAACGTTTCACGTGAGAGTGTGACTAGATAAGAAAGGTAAGAAAAAAGAGAGAGCGAAGTCAAACAGAAAAAATAGGATATAAACTCAAGTAATAAAGACAGGAGAAAAACATATGTTAGACGATAATTTGGGTAGGTTATTCAACTATTAAAGTCCATGACATAAAAAGTGTAGATCTTATAGGTGAACTAAAAAAGTGTCTAAGGTTGACCGACACTTTAAAAGGTAGGAAAGTAGATAAAACAAGTAGTATAAAAGTTGAACTATATAATCAGTATCAGTAAAATTTCACAAAAAGAAGATTGAAGTTATAAATCTAGTGGACACCCAGACGACATTAAAAAAAGAGAAAAGAATCAGTGTAGAAGGACAGAGAAACGTACTGATTATAAAATAAACATCCTGAAGGGACATCGAGTTTACAATTTCTTAGACGGACGTTAAGTCCTCTGGTCCCAAGCTAGGGACCCACACCTTCAAGGAGACCTCTTCCCTTGTCGTTAGGTGAGGTCATAAGAACGGACCTCTTAGGGTACCTTTCTTTTCGGACCGTCCCATGTCAGGTACCCCAACGTTTCTCAACCTGTACTGACTCACTGATTTTGTGTTAAAATAAACATGTCACCCGTGACACATTACTTCTTAACATCTTCGAGGTCTACTATAGTAGACGGTCTCACCCCTGAGGAAAGGAAAAAACTCCTCCCCATTTCATAACTATGAATGGTAGAGTGAGGTTAGTCCGTGGTTCAACACAACGTCAATACATGGAGTCCATACCATGAGAGATCGAAGACTAACTGTCGAACTCAAAGACAGAGGGATTGTGATTTTCTGACATACTTTAAAACAAAACGGAATATCCTAAAACTAAAACCTATAAATCACAGTACTGGGTATATTATTAGACCCTTTATAGTACTCCCCTTGTACTCAGTACATACATACTGTGTGGAGTAGGGAGATTTTATTCTTAGTCGTTTAAATAAACGTTTCCTGGTTTCATTTGTAAATTTGAAACATTTAGTATTCCAGAGGTAGTGTTGGTGGGTAAAATCCCACTTCCGTCGGTGTCTGTTATGTATTTACTCACACCGACACAAGGTTATTTTGATAAATAAATACCTATGATTTTAAATTTAAAGTATGTTAAAAGTAAACAGTACTTTGTAAAAGAAGACTAAAAAATTTTTTTGATAAATTTAATGTATCCTTGATAAGAAACGAACACCTTACACGTTTTTATCAATCACTCGGTCTAAATAAATCGTGTTCCAGGTATCAAACGGTTGGAGATAAACTCTCCCTGTAATTAGAACACTCTGACACTTTCTAAAGTAAGATGAAAGTAGTCTAAAACTTCTCCAGGTACAGTGGTTTAAAGGTTTAAACATTAAGGGTTTGATTTCAACCGATCCCTACCAGACCAGGGTAACTATACGACATTGTAGAGGTGTTTCTAGAGACCTCGACTGTCTGTAAATCTCTTTACTGGTCTATATAATGTATGAACTCCCTTATACTAGTTGACACCTAATAAGTCTCTCAGATTTTGGACATATTGAATAGAACTAATCTTTTCTCTTCACTGTCCTTCTATAATTTTGAGTTTAATCCAAACAATTAGTCACTCTCGAAAATATTTCTAATTCACTATCCCCTCCTCTGATTTTAGAGGAGTCTCCTTTAATCTCTGATTTTAGAACAAAATTTAATCTATTAGATATACGTTGCCTCCTTGAACCTGAAGCCACAGTTCTTATAGATCTGATATTTGTATTGAGATAAACATTTGATATTAAAACCCGTTCAATAATTCGAGGGACTTAGAGTCAGATAAGTAGTATTTTGTTAATATTAATGTATGTGTGGTCTCAAAAAAAAAAAAAATTAAAACGAAAAACCCTCTCCTAACTTAATGTGTAAATATCGAGAAACGGGGTGTCGTCAACGAGTCATTTCCCGTCTATAAAAGTAATAAGAGATTAAGAGATGGAGACTCAACCAGGATAAAGGAAACATTATTCTACTGAACTACGTATTATAGTAAACGAATCATGTCTATTTGGATGTATTCGGTTACTGACCACTCAAATACACTTATATGATAACTTTACTATAGACAAAGAAAAACTAGTGTCATTTTGGTACCATCATAAACAAATCTTTCATATTGACAGTGTAAAACTAGAGAGTATCAACGGACATCGTTGATCGTTTCTATAATCATAATATTAAACACGATAAAAATGATAAAATACGACTTTCAAAAGGATCATAGATTTGATTTATTTTGACTGACACCTTCGTTTCTACCTACCCCTGTCTTGTTTTTTACCTTTGGACCATAAAGAAGATACATCTACACTGTATAACAATATCGGATATTTGATCTTCTTAGATCTTTCTGTGTAAAAGGAAATAGACTATCTCTTGGAGTATTGGATTTTTCTATGTGTCTGATGGCTATACTCTTCCTGTTTTGTAAATACTTTTGTGTATTTATTTAAGTTTGATGATTAATATTATGATATTTCAATAAATTCTTTTAGTAAAATTTTTACTTAATAAGGTTTGTTTGGACTACATCTAAACCAGAAACAAAGTCTCGACTCAAGACAACCGTTTCCGTGACTTACAAAGTCCAACACTCAACAAAAACGTCCACAAAGATAAAGTAGTCGTGAAGGATCGACAAATGGTTTTTTTTAAAAGAAAGTATTCATTTAGTAAAATGATTTTATTATTTTATAAGATTTTTTAATATCGTACGTTCCATCATATACGGAAGTAGAGAAAAGTAAGGTAGGAACTGGAGACAGATCCTGTAGGTGGATTTGTTTTGTCAGATGTAAAAGTCAGGTAAATTTGAGATGGAATCAAAAAAGAAATACAAGTCCTTCAAAAAACAACAAAAAACAGGTGTCACTAAATTGACGAAGTATGTAAACGACCGAACATCGTATACGGAAAAAGGGTCGATGGATTAATTTTGTTTTTCACTCAGTTTATTATATTTAAAAATTTTCAATTTTATTGTTTATAATTTTTTTTTAATACAGAACATAAAATATACTTTTTGGTCCAGTCTTAGTTGTCATTTCGATATTCAGAGATCTAGTACTATTGTGTTTTGGAGTAAAAGATATAGAATATGTTTTTTAATAAACGGAGTACAATATATAATAAAAGTCCACACTAAAAAATTTTTCGAATTGTTGTACAGTGTCTCTATAAAGGTATAGTCAAATATATGGTCTTCTAGACGAAGATTATCGACGCGTCAGACATGAGATATTACTTGTGTATTAAGTAAATTGTTTAGGGGATAACTACCCGTATACTCGTAATACTAAACAAATTGCTTAGGGAACTACTATCCGTAAGAAAAAAAGGAAACCCGTTAATATTGGTACGACATTAATCGTGGGAAGGTGTTTATTGACCCTAGCATATGGGAACACCATTAAGGAACCCATATAGTAATTTCTACTATATGTAAAATTAAAAACTATAATAACGGTGTAACGGAAGTCTTTAAGTCGTGACATGACATCGTTAAATGTGAGGGTAGTTCTCATATATTGATAAAAGGTTGGGTCAAAGAGTCGTCGTTACAATACTTAGAAAATTTAGAAACAGTTTACCTTTCCGATTTTTGGTCATAGATTTACTAGAAATTTTAAACGTAAATAAACCAACGATTACTTCAATTCGTAGCAATTATATAATCCGGTAAATGCAAAGAATAAAACACCTAACAAACAAGTATATGAAAGAAGTAAAAGAATCTCCCGTAAGTAACAAAAGGATAACTAAATATCTTCGAAAATTATATAACTTCCTATAATAAATCAGGACACAATATATACACCTTTATTGAAAGGGTCAAAAAGTAAATAGAAAATTGAAACATATACCATATGACACTAGTTGTCTTTAATACTGAAACTACATCGTTTTATTAATTAAAAAAAACTACCGAAGACCGACACAAAATTCTTCCGGAAAGGATAGAGTTCTAATATGTTTTTGTGGAAAGACGAGAAAATTATAAAATATCGTAATATAAAAGAGTAATATAGAAGTAAGGTGGACGTTATAAAAACGTACTATAAATCATTTCCAGCTTCATAAAAAGACTTTACAGTTAATAAGGTTGTGTAAAGAACTTATCGGGTGGAAAAGAAATGTGTGACTAGACTTTACGGTGAACATGTAATTAGGAGTTTGGTCGTAAATATAACAAAAAAATTTATATTTAAATAAATAAAATTAACCTCCAATTAATGAAATGTTATAACATAACCAAAACGGTATGTAGTTGTACTTAGGTAGTGTCCATATGTGCACAAGGGGTAGGACTTGGGGGGAGGGAGGAGGGAGGGGTATGGTAAGGAGACCCAGCAGAGTCACGTGGTCGGGGTTCGTAGGTCATAGTACGTAACTTGGACCCGACCGCTAAGCAAAGTATATACTATAATATGTACAAAGTTACGGTAAGAGGGTTTAGTAGGGTGGGAGCGGGAGAGGGTGTCTCAGGTTTTCTGACAAGATATGTAGACACAGAGAAAACGACAGAGCGTATGTCCCAATAGTAATGGTAGAAAGATTTAAGGTATATATACACAATCATATGACATAACCACAAAAAGAAAGACCGAAGGAAGTGAGACATATTATCCGAGGTCAAAGTAGGTGGAGTAAACTTACTATAAAATTGTTTAATTAGGATAAATAAACACTATTAGTACATTAATTGTTACCGTAATTGTTCGACTCTACGATTACACTAAAACGGTGGTCTCAACGGTGGTCTCAATTATGGTTGATATAAAGGGACTTTTAATTTACAATGTCCATGACACACTGTAAATTTATAACAGTGTGACTCTTAAATTTGTTTATGACTTTACTTCGATAGTGAATTTTTCTCGAATGGAAACGTTAATAATGACTAACTTGCCCCATCGTTTGTCAACGAGGGTTTCACCGGTTAGGGTTACCTATTCGTTAGGAGAATTTGGCTCTTGGACATTGTAATTTTGTGTGATAATTTGAGGTTTGTCTACGACGGTCTGTGAGCTACGAAAATATTAAAATTACAAAAGAAACAAGGGGAAATTCGGTAGTAGATACGATTCAATAAAAAAATCCATTTTTATGGTTAGTTCTACTCTCCATTTTACAGGAATTCATAGTGTCAAGTTAATTATAGAAAATCAACAGTGTAAGTTAAATTCTTTTCATAATAATTTTTTTCATTTTCATAAGAGTTAGATTGTAATTATTAATGGATGTGTTTCCCCCAACTACTAAAATAAGAAAAATTTTCGATCCATAAAAAAGTACAGGATTCTTTGGGTCTCAACATCGGTGTCAAAAAGGTTCAAACATTGTGGTACAATTTGACTTTACCTGAGAAAAATCTATAGAAAAAAAAAAAAAAAAAAATGATTCAGAGGTCTTTCGACTTTACTAGGTTGATTGATTATTTCAATTTCTAAAATTTTCCATGTATTGAGGAAGTACAGTAACGAAATCTTATGACTTCATTATTAAATTATTAACGTTCATTGAACATTATTAAGTAAGTAAAATGATCACGTAATTAATTCGTAGATCCTCAGTAAAACTTTGACAAATTTCATCGTTTTAAGAAGTTTTTTTTTTTAGAAGGTTTATCTTGGAGTGATCCTTGAAGTATATATTTTAGATATCTGAACTTCAATGAGGTCAATCGGACTCCTTCACTTCGAGTAATAGTTCGGGATGGATGTACCGAAAAGGTGATAAGGGTATGGTAGTGACTTGTGCAAGTACCTTGGGATCTAAGATGTCTTATCAAACTTTGGGTGATGAGATTCGGCATCGAATCAAGTTTGTATGACAATTAAGTTTTGTCATACATAGAATTTACGAACACACCCATGGGAACTGAGATTTATACTAGACCCTTTAATAATATCTAATACACTAAAGATTAATACCATTCATGAAAATAAGAGATCTTGTCTCAAATGTTGAATTAAATTTTTAATCTGTCAAATAGACCATATAGTCATTTTATATGGTCAAATAGACCATATAGTCTTTTTATATGGTCCGTTGAAGTGTCGAATCCCTTCCATTTTGTTCTATATAAAGAGATAGACCAAAAGATAATCATTACTCCGGAAGATGTCAGTACAGATGTTATCTGACTTGTAACTCCCTCCACCCATCCATCCGACGAAGTTGGGAATCAAAATGAAAGGAAATCTATATCTGACCAAAACCACTATAACCCTTTATTCCAGATTAATATAATTTTATACAGAACGAGTGATAATAGGATCATAGACATCAAACCAAGAACTAAAATGACTGGATTATAAAGAATTACATCCAAAGGAACTGAGTCGGTTTAAGCTTAAGACGACGAGGATTCGAACCTTCCACTGTCAAAAAGGAAATACACAGTAGAATAAAATAAGAAATAAATGAAAAAAACATCAAGGATATGAAAATTTTTAGTAAAATTTTAACTTCATATTGGTAAGGAAATAACTAACTGTAACTTATCATATGGTAAGAGATTAGTCGATAGGTTTATATATCATATACTACGTATGTATACGAACCTAAATAAGACAAAAAAGTATACTTATATATAGATACCCTTTTTACCTTCACACCAATTAAATGTTACAACACAATCAAAGTCCATATATCGTTTCACTAGATCAATATATATAAGAAAGTGTAAGAAAAGGTAATAACCAATAATGTTCTATAACTTATATCAAGGGACACAATATAGTAACAACAAATAGATCAAATGTATATCATCACATATATACAATTAGGGTTTGAGGATTAAAGGGAGGGAGAGAGTAGGGGTGATAGGGAAAACTATTGATATTCAAACAAAAGATACAGATACTAAGATAAAGACAAAAAATTTATTCAAGTAAATATATCAAATCTAAGGTATATATTCACTATAGGATACTATGGACAGAAAGAGAATGAAGTGAATGATACTATTAAAGATCCAGGTAGGTACAACGACATTTACCGTAATAAAGTAAGAAAAAAATACCAACTCATTATTATAAGGTAAGAGACACACACATATATATGTGTGTAGTACATAAGAAATAATAAAATTTATAATTTGTCTAAACGTAATTAGGAGAGAAATGAACTATATTTTCCGGTCCAATGTTCTTTTATTTAACATAAACACAAGTTGACGGGATGAGGATTTTCATCCTTTACTGAGATCTGTATCAGTGATTGATCGATATATTATACATGATACGTTAGTAACTTACTAAAGGAAAGAGATCTCGAGATAGACATCGTAATCTCCTAATATGATTTGGTTGTAGAAAGTGTGAAAAAACTGGTACTGAGTGTGACTTCTTGTTTAAAACTGGATAGAGAGAAACAGACAAAGATAAAGAGAAAGTGTGTGTGTTTGTGTATGTGTGTGTGTGATGACTTTGTTTTCAGAGTGTTATAAATAGGTATGACTCATGTTTTGTGAGAATATAAACGATAGGAGGAGATAAAATAAAAACTTATTTTACAAAGGACTCTTAGTGGTATACATAAAGTGATGAATGAATATTTGACTCGAGACATTAAATTTTTTATAACCCAATCTAATAAGAGATGAAGACTGTGAAATCTCAGTAACACCTACTGGATTCCTTGTCAAAGAGAATGTTCACCTAATACTCTTGACTCATTATGTGAAACCGGTCATACCACTAGAACCAAAAGTTACAGAAAGGATTGTTTATTAAATATTATACATACGTTAATCTCCAACGTACATCACAATCTTATTTTTGATACTATGTTCCTCGGTAATTATGATAGATATTCCTTTCACAATCTAGATAACACTATCTACGTACCCGATATCATCTTACGACCTTACAAGAATATTGAATGTCTCCAAAATATACACTAATCCATATGAACCCAACTCCGATGAAATTTATGATTTCGACCCATTTGGTTGGTATTACATAGACTACAGTTTGAGGTCCGACCAAGTCTTGACACCAAGTCGACCAAGATTGGTGTACATTAAATCAAACCTCTATTACTGACCGTAACCCTCTGCCTTCTATTTACCTTCCACGAGTTTTACCGATGACTGGTCTTCATTCCCGAATTCACTCCTCCCCTCCGTCATTAAGGATGACTCTCTTTTAAGGTATGCTCTCTACCTTCTACCCGTTTATGTTTTAAGTGGTACACGAATACTCTCAATAAATTACTACACGTCTTTTCTCAATTGTATACGGGTTCTGACGATGGTAATGATTCCATACGAACGTTCTGACCGTTAATCGACCGTGGACCTTTGGACTGACCATTCATCAAGTGATGTGATTGTCTTTGACAAAGGACTCAGTGTTCTTACCAAGTCAAGTCAACTCGACGAGTCAGCACAGACTGAAGTTCTGTGGTACCTGGTGTCATGTGGTCCGAAGGGACAGGTAGTGGTTGAGGACCTCAAATGAGTTTGAGTACGGGCTCAGCCACTACGGTGGGTTGGTAGAGTAGGAGACAACAGGGGAAGAGGAGGGCGGAAGTTAGAAAGGGTCGTAGTCCCAGAAAAGTTTACTCAGTCAAGTAGTTTAGTCCACGGGTTTCATGACCTCAAAGTCGAAATCGTAGTCAGGAAGGTTACTTATAAGCCCTGACTGAAGGAAATTCTAACTGACCAACCCAGAGGAACGTCAGGTTCCCTGAGAGTTCTCAGAAGTGGTTGTGGTGCCAAGTTTTCGTGGTTAAGAAGTCACGAGTCGAAAGAAATATCAGGTTGAGAGTGTTTATTGTACCAAATACGACTTGGTGATAACTATGAAAGGAAGACCCTCAGACCTTATAACCATGTACGGTCACATGGTCTGTCACAAATATACTGATCAGAGGTTATTATCGAAGCCAGTGAGTCAGAGATTACTCGAAGAGACTGACTGTTGTAGAGTATTCATAACAGTGTTAAGTAATCTCCTCCTTAATCAACGTAGAATATACACTTGGCACTTGAAGGTCTACAAGTTCGACCAAAATCTTTTCCGTCTCCTTGGTCTCTAGTTTAACGGTTGTAGGCGACCTAGTAGCTTTTTCGTTCTCTCAAGGTCTTTTTGTAGATAAAGACGAAATAACTGATGCGGTTTCGGAAACTGACACACCTATTGTTATGTGACACCTTTTAAGACTTTCTCTACCCTTATGGTCTGGTGGACTGGACGGAGAACTCTTTGGATATACGTCCAGTCCTTCGTTGTCAATCTTGACCTGTACCTTGTCTGACCAAGGTTTATCCTTTTCCTCATGCAGTTCCGACATATAACAGTGGGACGAATAAATTGAATATACGTCTTATGTAATACTCTTTGCGACCCGACCTTCTTCGTGTTCGACGTTAGTTCTAACGACCCTCTTTATAGTTATTGGAGTCTATACGTCTACTGTGGTAGGAATACCGTCTTTCACTTCTACTTGATTTTTCGGAGAACTACTTTCACTTTCTCCTCTCACTGTAAGTCTTTTGATTCTAGTACCATAGACCAGGGTAGTGAAGTACCGTGTATCTACCCCTTTGTCACCTTTGTCACCCACTGAAATAAAAAGACCCGAGGTTTTAGTGACGTCTACCTCTAACGTCGGTACTTTAATTTTGTACGAATGAGGAACCTTCCTTTCAATACTGGTTGGATCTGTCGTATAAGTTTTCGTCTCTGTAATGAAACGGTTGTTTCCAGGTAGATCAGTTCCGATACCAAAAGGTCACCAGTACATACCTACACTCTTAACCTGACACTTCTTTCGACTCACGACTTCTTAACTACGAAAACTTGACACCACAACCTCTTCTGAGAACTCTCAGGGAACCCGACGTTCCTCTAGGTCGGTCAGGTAAGATTGTCTCTACTCGGGACTCTAAAGAAACCTTCCTTACTACGACATCGACTTTGAGGTCATGAAACCGGCGGAGTACGCTTCTCAACTGAGAAACCTTTTCTGACTACGACCCTCCCTAACCGCCGTCCTCCACTTCCCCTGCTGTCTCCTACTCTACCGACCTATCGTAGTGGCTAAACTACCTACACTCAAACTCACTTGAGGCCCTCAACCACTACCTGTCCCTCCGGACCGCACAACGTTAAGTACTCCAGCGTTTCTCAGCCTGTGCTGACTCACTGACTTAACTTGACTTGACTTGACTTGATACTGAATATGTTCCTCGGACCACCCGATGTCAGCAATCTCAGTGTTTCTCAACTTGTACTGACTTCACTGACTCGTACGTGTGTACTGAATATGTTGAGATGACCCTCATTTGAGGACCTTCGAACATTAAACAAAGGAGATTCAAAACGGACTACGTAGAAAAGGGAAACAACTCAAATGAAACGTAGGAAAGTTACCTTATTTAGAATCGGTACTTATACTGATATCCAACTTAGAAGATTCAGAAGACTCGATTGGTAGATTGGACCCTTACCGACACCCCTGAGAGAGACATGTTCACCATATCACTGTTCCTTCCTGTTTCAACCATCTCTATGTCTCACGTTTCTACTTTTCTTTACTTTGTATAATTGGGAGTACACGACTTACTCTCATCACTAACTCAACAGATGGAGTCTTAGAGGTAAGGGTCGATCGACTACAGTCAAGGTTATTGGAACTAGTCCTACTTTGGTTCTCCGTTATTTAAAAAAAGACTCTACATAGTCATAGAGACAGAGTTAAAGAATTATATCAGGGGGTTTATACCCACAAGTGTTGATTCGTCTCTTTTCGTCAAACTCACCATTCATATGTAATAATATATTTACATTTAAAAAGTTCCAGGTAAAAAATTATCACTCTATAATAATTCTAGAACAGTTTTTATTACAATAGATTTTCTACTTTTTGTTTTACTATTTAATGTTAAAATTATCCTTGTCGATATATAGAAAGTTTAAAATAAAAATTTACTGGTAAGTCCTTTAAGTTGAAAACCCCCCAAGTCAAGATAGGTAAAATTATATACATCTCTCAGTACTTTGGTGGTGATTTTAGTCCTATACAAGATAGTGAGGATTTTCAATAGAGTACGATAGGGAAACATCAGTGTGAAAAAGGGGTGAAGACACTTGGTGCCTGTAAGAAACAGTGATTTCAAAACGGAAAAAACTCTTATTATACTTACCTTAGTATGTAACACATTGAAAAATTCTGACCGAAGAAATTGAGTCTAAGTAGTTCTAACAACATACACAGTTATCAAGTAAGGAAAACAAGGATTTATCATAAGGAAACATACTTACACGGTGTCTAATCAAGTGACAACTTTCTGTAAATCCAACAAGTGTCGAAAGCCACCGATACTTGCCTCAATGATATTTATGTGGTCCCTTCGGACCGTACGACGTCGAGTACCCCAGCGTTTCTCAGTCTGTACTGACCCGCTTTCTTGTTGTTACTGTTGATATTTGAGTCTCATTTATGGGTTCTCATCCTTATGACCTAGAGTATCATTAATGTACAAATTCAAATACTCTTTGACAGTCCAATAAAAGGTCTTACCGATAGAGTAAAACATAAGGATGGTTTTCACATGTTCTCACAGTCAACGAGATGTTAGAGTTGATGTAAAACATACTCATAAGAAGAATTAAACTCTATAAGATTATCCATACATAACAATAGAGTGACATAGAAAAAACTCTTTAACAAAAAATTAACTTCCTATTAACGAAATGTCTTAAAACAACAAAAGACAGTCTGTAGTTGTCCTTAGTCGGTATCCACGTGGGTATAGGGGAGGGAGGACTCGGAGGGAGGTTAGAGGGAGGGGTAACTTGGGAAGATCTAACGATATATCAAGGGACTTAGTATGTCGTTTAAGGGTAACCGATAGATAAAATGTATACAATAACATTCAAAGGTCCAATGAGAGTAGTATGTAGAGTGAGTGTCATCAAAATTAAACGTAAAGGGATTATTGATTACTATAACCTGAAGAAAACCTTAGTGACATAAAGATTTTTGTGTTTTTTCAGAAATACTTTCATTTCATTTGTGTACCATGATATCTTAGATTTTTAAAAAATGTAATCGGATAGGATGATTGTAAGTTATTCCCTATACACCAAAAGGACATCGTCATTTTAAGTCTTTAATCATATTAGCGTAACTTTCTCCCTTATATATATAAAATTGGAATGGAAAAGAACGACTTTACTTCGGACGGTTAGGACTTTGACATTAGTGAGGTTAAAAACCTTCTTTTAGAGCTCCACCTAAGAAGTCTATATGTATACGTAGAGTTCTTTGGTCAATTTTTAATTATACTTATTGAATGTTAACCCGTAAGTATAGTCATACTACTTTTCAATTCTCTAAAAGATTCTATTATCGTCTACTAAATTTGTAAGCACTCACGGTTGAGTAACCTTTTCTGGGACTACGACCTTTTCTAGTTTCTGTTTTCCTTTTCCCCTACTCTACCAACTTACCGTAGTGACCGAGTTACCTGTACTCAAACTCGTTTGAGGTCCTCTATCACTTCCTGTCTCCTCCGACCGTCCGATGTCAGGTACCTCAACGTTTGTCGACCTGTTTCGAATCGTTGACTTGTTGTTGTTTTTCTTGATGTGTTTTATTACTAAACTCGTCGTCGAATTTTTCGGTCAATATTATCAATGGACGATGTCTTATTTTTAGAAGGAAGGTGTCGAATAAATTATCGTGAATAAAAGAATTATCTTCACTAATAATGTGAAATTACTTTATATTACGATTTCACGTCTGGAATTCTACCTAATGATATTTCACTTAAGGACTAACACATACGTGTTATTACCTTTACGAAGACCGGAATAGATAAATTTGTTACCATTCTATGTCTTGCCTCTTTCGTTACCGTTGGGTGAGGTCATGAGAACGGACCTTTTAGAGTACCTGTCTCCTCGGACCATCCGACGTCAAGTACCCCAGTGATTCTCAGTCCGTACTGACTCACTGAAGTGAAAGTGAAAAGTGAAAGTACGTAACCTCTTCCTTTACCGTTGGGTGAGATCATAAGAACGGACCTCTTAGGGTCCCTGTCTCCTCGGATCACCCGACGACAGATACCCCAGCGTGTCTCAGTCTGTGTTGACTTCGCTGAATCGTCGTCGTCGTCGTCGTCCTATGTTTTTTATTAACTTTATCTATGAAATAATTCCTTGAAACTTATTCCCAGATTATTTTGTACGTCGATGATGTGAGACGAACAGTGTGACAAGGGGTCATTGGAGTCTCATCAACAACGAGAGTCAATTTTGGTTACCAGTCTCATGTCTATTTTTCATCTGTCTCTCACCCATCTCCAGGTCTAAAGAAATGAAAAAATGTACAAATATACCAAAGACCAAGGTACGTTGGGGTTTTTTATGAGAAGATAGTATTAATAAATTACTTAAAGTAAATAAATTATAAGGAGTTCCGACTACTCCGTATATTGAACCTTAATTACCCTTAATTAGAGATGTGTGTAATATACTACTATGTATATGTCCAATAGTTATAGTCGTTGTAAATTTTTAAAATCGATTAGAAAGACAGGGATGGGGGTGTGTGTAAATAAAACTGTTGACTGAATCAAATTCTTCCCTCGATATAGACGACGGTTTGGGGTAATAGTTTAATTGTTCAGTTTATGTTAACAAAAGGTTGTAGTCGAGTTTATAAGATCCCACTGATTAACTTCATGACAAAGACTCGTTAACCATCGTTTGATGATACGTAAAATTGTCGTTTGTCATGAATAAATTTGATTGATTATTATTACCTCTATATAAAGATCAAATACCAAATACTTATACATTATACCCAAAACATCGGTTTTGTCAAAATCAGGTCCACAACGGTGAATGATCGATACACTGGAACCATTAGGTGAATTGGGAAGATTTGGTATTCAAGGAGTAGATATTTTACCCTCATTCATATTATAGTTGTAAGTGTCCAAACGATGTTTTAATTTAATCTATTTAATACATTTTACGAATAATATCACGGAGTTGTATATTATTAACGATTTATTTATTACCTATGGTAACGAAATAATAACAGTATTTGACGATATACCTCATTTTGTACTATTACCATACATATAAAAGAGTGTACATTTGAGACGTTCAATTTTTCTGTTATCTGGTAAAGGTTTATATCAACCAAGTGAGTGGATGGAAAAGGTTTAACGTGACATAGGTAATAGGGTAAAAAGTGTTTCTGTATTTGTGGGATCATTTTTCCTCCCCTTTTTCCTGTAGACATAAAAACTTCTACAACTATTAATCTAGTTTATCGGGTGTAGAGACTCTCACATACTTTAAAGTGGTTCTATTTAGATCGAAGAGATAATAGATAGTCCTGTGAAGAACTTGAATCGAAGAAAAGAACAAAAAGTAGATAAATTATACCTATTATGTACAATAATAAAAGGAGTATATTTACCCATTTAATTACGGATCTTTTATTAGTAACGTCGAGTGTCTTTTCAATAATGTCTTTATGTTTCTAAATAGTAGAATCAAATACTGTCACATTTTTTTACTTACCTTAAAAATTTTTCGTACTTCTCTCCATGGAAAGTCGAATCTTCGTTGTAGACGAATTATTTCTACATTCTCGTTGTTGTAATTACTAAACACCTCTTTTGTTGTTTTTCGGATTTGTTTCACGAAGTAGAGGGAAAAAGAATCACACGTAAGTCAAGTCAAGTCAACGAGTCAACACAGGTTGAAATCGGTATAGTACCTGACCTCGTACGGTCCGAAGGGACAGGTAGTGGTTGAGGGTCTTGAACGAGTTTGAGTACAGAGTCAAGTCAAGTCAGTGAGTCAACACAGGTTGAGAAACGCTGGGGTACTTAGCGTCGTGCGGTCCGGAGGGACAGGTAGTGGTAGAGGGCCTCAAGTGAGTCTGAGTGCAGGTAGCTCAGGCACTACGGTAGGTCGGTAGAGTAGGAGTCAGCAGGGGAAGAGGAGGACGGGGGTTAGGGAGGGTCGTAGTTTCAGAAAAGGTTACTCAGTTGAGAAGCGTACTCCACCGGTTTCATGACCTCGAAGTCGAAATCGTAGTAAAGAAGGTTTCTCTAACGTCCCAACTAGAGAAAGTCTTACCTGACCAACCTAGAGGAACGTCAGGTACCCTGAGAGTTCGCAGAAGAGGTTGTGGTGTCAAGTTTGCGTAGTTAAGAAACCACGAGTCGGAAGAAGTGTCAGGTTTAGAGTGTAGGTATGTACTGGCGTCCTTTTTAGTATCGGAACTGATCTGCATGGAATCAACCGTTTCATTACAGAGACGAAAACTTATATGATAGATCCAACCAGTATTGAAAAGAAGGTTCCTCATTCACGGAAAATTAAAGTACCGACGTCAGTGGCAGACGTCACTAAAACCTCGGGGGTTTTTATTTCACCGTTCTTATGTACCTTCTTGACATGTTTTTTCTAGAAGTGCTGGGTCTATTCGTACTACTACACTAGTGTTTAGATCTCGGTCTGTAGAACCTTACACTTCAGTTCACCCGGAATCGTTCGTAGTGATGCTTGTTTCAATCACCTCCACTACCTTAAGGTCCACTCGACAAAGTTTAGGACTTTCTACTACGACACTTTCACGACGTGAGTTATACGGTCGTTTAAACCTTTTGAGTCGTTACCGGTGTCCTGACCTTTTCCAGTCAAAAGTAAGGCTAAGGTTTCTTTCCGTTACTTTTTCTTACGAGTTTGATGGTGTGTTAACGTCGGTAGAGTGTACGATCATTTCATTACGAGTTTTATGAGGTTCGGTCCGAAGTCGTTATGAACTTGGCACTTGAGGGACTACAAGTTCGACCAAAATCTTTTCTGTCTCCTTGGTCTCTAGTTTAACGGTTGTAGGAGACCTAGTAGTTTTTTCGTTCTCTCAAGGTCTTTTTGTAGATAAAGACGAAAGAACTGATACGGTTTCGGAAACTGACACACCTAGTCTTATTTGACACCTTTTAAGACTTTCTCTACCCTTATGGTCGGGTGGATTGGACGGAGAACTCTTTAGACATACGTCCAGTCCTTCGTTGTCAATCTTGACCTGTACCTTGTTGTCTGACCAAGGTTTATCCTTTTCCTCATACAGTTCCGACATATAACAGTGGGACGAATAAATTGAAGATACGTCTCATATAGTACTTTTTGTGACCTGACCTTCTTTATGTTCGACCTTAGTTCTAACGGTCATGTTTATAGTTAGTGGAGTCTATACGTCTACTGTGGTAGGAATACCATCTTTCACTTCTCCTTGATTTTTCGGAGAACTACTTTCACTTTCTCCTCTCACTTTTTCAACTGAATTTCGAGTTGTAAGTCTTTTACTTCTAGTACCGTAGACCAGGGTAGTGAAGGACCCTTTATTTACCCCATTGTCATCTTTGAGTACAGATATCTCAGTCTTTACGGTAGGTTGATAGAGTAGGAGACAACAGGGGAAGAGGAGGACGGAAGTTAGAAAAGGTCGTAGTCCCAGAAAAGTTTACACAGTCAGAAGTGTAGTCCACCGGTTTCATGACCTCAAAGTCGAAATCGTAGTCGGGAAGGTTACTTATAAGTCCTGACTGAAGGAAATCCTAACTGACCAACCTAGAGGAACGTCAGGTTCCCTGAGAATTCTCAGAAGAGGTTGTGGTGTCAAATTTTCGTAGTTAAGAAGTCGTGAGTTGAAAGAAATATCAGGTTGAGAGTGTAGGTATGTACTGATGACCTTTTTAGCATCGAAACTGATATACCTGGAACACTCGTTTCATTACAGAGACGAAAATCATACGACAGACTCAAACAGCATCGAAAGGAAGGTTCCTCGTTCACAGAATTAAAGTACCGACGTCAGTGGTAGACGTCACTAAAACCTCGGGTTCTTTTATTTCAAACAGTGACAAAGGTGAGAAAGGGGTAGATGAAGGGTACTTCACTACCTTGACTTACAGTACTAGAATCAAAAAACTTACAACTCAAAATATCACACGTAATCTTTTTATTTATTCTGTAAGTAGAATCCTATCTTTAGTAGGATGTGTCAAAAAGTTATCCTTGTGTATAAGAGACGTTTAGTTGTAGTATAATTGGGTAACCTCCCTAATTTCGAAATTTAGTTTAATGAGGAAAATGGACAAAGATAAAATTATGTCCTTTATAACAATGTGTGTAAAAAAATTATCCATAATAGAGTTAATGTAGTCTTCTTTTTACTTCCATACCTCGTTAAATGGTCATGGTTAACGGGTAACAGTACGACATGAGATAGTTACCTTGATGTTTTGTGTCACATTTATATATCAGAGGAAGATACTTGATATACGATACTTTAGTACCTTATTTTTGTTGTTTTCTTTTGTTACTGTTGTTTTATAAATTTTTTTTTTCTTTTATCTTTATTAATGTAATTTATTCTTTCTTTATTCAATAACGATAACTGTTTCATAATCATTGAAACAGAGTCTATAAAAGTACTACTAGTCTACGTCTTGGACAAATAACACAAAATTTCGACATGTTTGGTTGTCCATAGGATTAACGGTGACTCGGTAAAGAGGAATCCCTAACAGAGAACTCTTTTACAATGGAAGCTTCAATATTATGAATGTCTGGTCAACTAACCCTTAGTACATTGACAACTCCTTCTTTTGATCAGTGAAGAAAACCCTTTAAAAGGAATAGACACAAATCCTTAAGTGAAAATGGTGACCTCCAGTGACGATGGATTTAAAGTTTTGTGATTCCTTATCCTTATCTTTTACTTAAACGGGAGGTACTAATATTCAAATTACGTCTTACATTAAACTCAGTCTCCATTAAAAATCTCTTATCTAATAAAAATTCTTTTTTAATCTCTCCTTTACAAATTTTTTACAAATTTTTAATCTCTCCTTAAGGTACAAACTTCTACCTTACGCAAATTTCGTGGGAGGAAGTTGAATAAGTCAAGTTGTATAATTGTCTTATTTTTTCAAGAAAACCAGAATTTAACCCACTACCTTTGTTATCGTTAAATTTCTAGAGAGTCCTTGTTAAAGGGAGTGATACCTTTTACTCGAGAATTCTCTGAAGTCAGACTTAGTAGGTCTACAACTGTATATCTGAGTCCCCGTACTAAGTCTGGGATAATCAATTCGATAAAGAACGATTCTGATTTGATATCATGTTGATCAGTTTGATAATTCTCTCATAATTTTCAGATAGTCTTAACAAACTGTCCGTATTTTATTTTGTGGTATATAAGTAGTCTACAAACTTTACGGTCGACTTTACTGGTATCAAGTTTCTAAACGATAAATTTCTGTAATCTTAAAAGAAAGATTTTTCTTACCTAATCTTTGTTTTTTCCGTGTTCCCAAGTGTTAACCTATCCAATCTAAACTCCTTTTCAACACACCAATAATCCAGTGTTACTAATTTTATTATCATGGTTGTAATAGTGATACTGTAACTATGTCCTTTACAACTACAATCGTGTGTAGATACACCTGCACTATTACTTTGTCGTCATTACATGATCGAATAAGGTGGTAAGATGACGACCTATCACAGCTAAGTTTCGATTCATAATTTTATTCCACTTAAGATAAAACGGGTTATCTACTGATATCAGTCTTTACGGAATACTTGGTTTGGGTTATACACTTGTAAAATGAATCAGTTTATTCCTTGTTACGTCTTCATTGGAGTCTTGAAGTACATTTTCGAGTTTGTTACAAAACATGTACGGCGTACTGTATTTACGAACAACTTGAAGAAATTAGATACGTCATCACCATCTCATGTAATATATACCGGTGTTTAAAAAACGACGATAAGTATGACTCTCTACCGTAGATTAAGTAGAGGGTATTTTTGAATCACTGAAATAAATTGTTGTTTTACAACATGTTCATTGGAAGGACCTATAGAATTCTATCCATCCTTCGAACCACTTAACACTGATCCCGAAGAACATTGTAAAAGAGATCTTCGGGACTTGACAGGTACATTCAATAGACTGATGTACTCCGACTCACATCTACGAAGTCAGTTGTAAGGGTCGACTCGGGTCGGAATATTGGTAGACACTGTTCCATGGTCGCTACTCTTACTTCGACAGAACCTGGGAGATCTATCACTGGAAACAGTTATTGTATACACTTCTTAGTCGATAGACTTCATACTAATTTAAAGACTGAGTGTTTTAGTACTCAATCTTATCAATGGTAAAATTCGGTAATTCAAAACCCCGTCAAACAATGTATAGTCACCTATTGACCTTGTTGACAATACATTCTGTTTACTCTTGGGAGATTATAATTTGGTGATAGTCTTAAGTGAATGGAACGTGGTCGGTTATATTACTGGTCAACATCACGCTTACCTACGTTTCGGGTAAACATCTACTGGTCCGACGAGAAGTTGTATAAATCTGACCTCTCCACCACGTCATATATACCCCTCGATCTTCCCCTTTTCAAGTATAGTTTTTATGTTTTATCGACCTGAAGAAAAAAGATCGTATACCCTCCTATTCTTAGGAATGGTTGGAACGATGACTTTTGTTGACTTTTTACGACTATTTTATATAAAACGTACACACGATCCAGTGAAGTCAGTGTAGACTGAGAAACTCTGGGATACCTGATACATCGGGCGGTCCGAAGAGGTCCCTTCTTATGACCTCAACCAACGGTACGGGAGGAGGTCCCCTAGAAGGACTGGGTCCCTAGCTTAGACGTAGAGAATACAGAGGACGTAACGGTCCGTTCAAGAAATGGTGATTGCGGTGGACCCTTCTGGTTTAATATAACATTTGGTAAAATTTACGTCCTTATTGGACCATTGGACAAATATTTCTGATAAGTTTTCAGTCTGTAATTCACTTCCGTTTTTACGTCTCTACTTGTTGTTTTGGTCGAAAATAGAACTACAGTAAACGACACTTTGTCTACCAATTACCTCATACCTAAGTCTTTTGTTTTGGGTCTTACTCGAACTTTACCCGTTAGAATGACCTCTGGTAAATTTTTGACCGTAGAGTTCCACGACGTAGGGTTTAATTGCAACTCGATCTTTATTTATAAAGTGACATTCCCTGACAATTCTATTGACTAACAGAGTTTCTAACCAGTGACTCATCTCTTCTTTCTTGTAAAGGACTCTTAAAAGTCAGTGTTCACTCTTGAGTATTTGATGTCGTGTTTTGATAGAATTATTAGATTCTTTAGAGTTTAGTTCACATGTACATCACACCAGGGTCCGACCATAGGGGGTGTCTATACATCGTCTACGTTTACTTGTCTAAGAAAGACCTCCTTCGGTGGGTCTGAAGTTTCTTAATGTTGTCTATTTAAAGATACTTTATACTTTGTGTTAAAAATTTTTAAATTTTTTAAGTTTCTTCGTTTTAATCTTTTTTTTATCTTTCCTAGAACTGTTCTCGATCGTCTTTGTTGTTTCTCGTCTTAGTCTCGACGTTTTACAGATGTGATCTTGTATACTATACTTTGTGTACAAACAAACAAAAAAAAAAACGACAACTGTTACTCCCAATGAGGTGAAGAAGATTCCCCTAAGAACGGGTGTCATCATCTATATTACCAGTAGACTTAATTTAAACGGGTAAGGACAAGTAAAATCAAGTGACTAAGGATTTTACAACTACAAGTGAGAACGGTAGAGGACGAACTGGTACAGGTCAAATGGAACTAAGTACTTGGATTGTAAGGTTCAAGGATACATGGTAAAAACAGATGTCCTAGCCTTAAATGAAAGTTGTGGTACGGGTAAGTGTGGACTAGTAACAAAGACGAAATCGAGTCTGTTTAGTAAGAAAGATCTCGATAAAGAGACGAGAAGGGATCATCGTATAACATGTGGATGACTGAACCCCATGTGTAGCAGGTCTCAGTATATAAAAAGGGAAAAGTATGACAAGTACCCAAGAGTTCCGTTGTTATGACTTCACCAAACGGTAAGAGAAGAGGTCACCTGTTGTAAAAAGGTTTTGAGAGTTGGTACTGGGTAGGTATAAACCACTGTTCTCAGGTTTTACGTCATGTACCCCTGTTAGAGTTTTTACTGTCTTATTAGAGTCAAACAAGTGTTCCGTTTGGTAAGTTATAGTGTCATTAAGTTTAGATACGGCTTGATTACGACTTCTTCGACTTCAACATACCAATATACTTCTGGATTGGATCTTGATTGTAATTTTTTTTTTTTTTTCTACGGGAAAAGTGGTATCCCCTAACCTTACGTTTTCATCCTTCAGTTCTCAATGGACCTCATTATCCGTTCAAACCGACACCCTCATGTTTCACTTGATCTCGTTTCCGATTATCTCAAAACGATGTTCTTGTGTTACCAGTATCGTTTGTGAAGAAGTTTGTTGTGTTCTCTACTGAGATGTATACCTGTAGTGGTCTACCAGTTATGGTTTTAGTCTAATATAAGAAACTTCGGTTTCTACCTCTTCGTTTTTGTTCTGGTCCTCGACTGGCACCGAGTCTAGTACTCGAGGAATAACTTTTTAAGTCCGAATTTAACCTCTTTCATCTCTTTTAGTGATCTAATAAGTCCATACTGGATTTAGTTTAAGAAATGTTCATATGTCACCTCTGCTGTTTATCTCAGTTTCCTAATCTAGACTATCTCACGAACTTCTTGGTACCTCCCCCCCAAGTATTGTAACATGTTCTCCACCACTGTTTTAGTAAGGTGTCTTTTTCTTTACGTTCTTCCGTTTTACCAACAGACTCCTCCAGAATATTTGTCGACTCTTTTCTTCTTTTCGTCTTCCGTTTAATCTTTCCCTTTTTGTGTGGGTTGACTTACGTCTCAAGGTCTCTCATCTTTCCTCTCCATTCTTTCGGAAGGATTCGATTGTTACTTTTCTTTATCTCCTTTTGTTATCTTACCCTTTTTGATCTATAGAGAAGTTCTTTTAACCTCTATAGTTCACTTATAAAGTACGTTTCTACCCGTGATGTTTCCTATTTTTACCATTCCTGAATTGTCTTCGTCTTCTCTAATTCTTCTTCATCGTTTTTATGTGTCTTGATATATTTTCGGAATTCTGGACGTATTGGTACTACAACACTAGTGAGTGGATCTCGGTCTATAAGACCTCGTACTTCAGTTTACCCGGAATCCTTCGTAATGATGTTTCGATCACTCCCACTACTTTAAGGTCGTCTCGATAAATTTTAGGATTTTCTACTACGACAATTTCACGACGTGAGTTATACGGTTGTTTAAAGCTTTTGAGGAGTTACCGGTATCCTGACCTTTTCCAGACAAAAGTAAGCATAGAGCTTCTGTCTGTTACGGTTTCTTACCAGTTTGATAGCATGTTGACGTAGTTAAAGCGTACGATCGATCCATTACTAGTTTTAGGAAGTTGGATCTGAAGTCGTCTTGTACTTGACTTTTTGAGGTCTACATGTTTCACCTAAATCTTTTCCGTCTCTTTAGTCTTGGGTTTAACAACTGTAGACAACCTAGTATCTTTTTCGTTCTCTTAAGGTCTTTTTATAAATTAAGACGAAATAACTGATACGGTTTCGGAAATTAACACACCTAGTGTTGACGTCTTTTAAGAATTTCTCTACCCTTATGGTCTGGTGGAATGACCAGAGGAGTCTTTGGACATACGTCCAGTTCTTCGTTATCAATCATGACCTGTATCTTGTACCTGACCAAGTTTTAACCCTTTCCTCATACAGTACCGACATATAACAATATGACGAGTAAATTGAATATACGTCTAATGTAGTATCCTTTAGGGTCCGACCTACTTAGTGTTCGACCTTAGTTCAAACAGTCCTCTTTATAGTTGTTAGAGTCTATACGTCTACTATGGTGATATTACCGTCTTTCGTTTCTCCTTGATTTTTTGGAGAACCACTCCAAGTCTCTTCTCTCAATTTTTCGATCGAATGTATTGCCTCATAATGAGTCGGTAATTTTTCTTATTTAAACTTAGTCAAGATTACTCCACCTACTTTGACCTCGAATAATATGTCTCACTTCATTCGGTCTTTCTTTTTGTGGTTATGTCATATGATTACGTATATATACCTTAAATCTTTCTACCATTGTTATTGGGACATACACTCTGTCGCTTTCTCTGTGTCTACATTACTTGTTAGAAAACCTGAGACACCATCTCCCTCTCCCACCCTACTAAACCCTCTTACCGTAACTTTGTACATATTATAGTATATACTTTGCTTAGCGATCAGGTCCAAGCTACGTACTATGTCCCACGAACCCCGACCACGTGACCCTACTCGGTCTCCCTACCCTGCCCCTCCATCCTCCCTTCCCCAAAGTCCTACCCCTCGTGCACATATGGACACCGCCTAAGTACAACTACATACCTTTTTGGTTATGTTATAACATTTCATTAATTGGAGGTTAATTTTATTTATTTAAAGATAATTTTTTAAAGTTGTAAGTTTTTTGATTTTAGTGTCGTACCGTAGACCAGGGTAAGTCAAATCAAGTCAGCGAGTCAGTGCAGGCTGTAAAACGCTGGAGTACTTGACGTCGTGCGGTCCGGAGGGACAGGTAGTGGTTGAGGGTCTGAGGTGGGTATGGGTACAGGTAGTCAGTTACTACGGTAGGTTGGTAGAGTAGGAGACAGTAGGGGAAAATGTGGACGGGAGTTAGAAAGGGTCTCAGTCCCAGAAAAGTTTACTCAGTCGAGAAGTGTAGTCCGCCGGTTTCATGACCTCAAAGTCGAAGTTGTAGTCAGGAAGGTTACTTGTGGGTCCTGACTAAGGGAAAGGGTAGTGAAGTACCCTTTATCTACCCCTTTGTCACCTTTGTCACCGACTGAAATAAAACCCCCCGAGGTTTTAGTGACGTCTACCACTAACGTCGGTACTTTAATTTTCTGCGAATGAGGAACCTTCTTTTTAATACTGGTTGGATCTATCGTATAACTTTTCGTCTCTGTAATGAAACGGTTGTTTCCAGGTAGATCAGTTCCGATACCAAAAAGGACACCAGTACATTCCTACACTCTCAACCTGACACTTCTTTCGACTTGTGACTTCTTGACTACGAAAAGTTGACACCAAAGACTCTTCCGAGAACTCTCAGGGTACCTGACGTTCCTCTAGGTTGTTCAAGTAAGACTTCCTCTAGTCGGGACCCACAAGAAACCTTCCTTACTACGATTTCGACTTTGAGGTCATGAAACGGGTGGACTACACTTCTCAACTGAGTAACCTTTTCTGAGACTACGACCCTCCTTAACTGCCGTCCTCCTTTTCCCCTGCTGTCTCCTACTCTACCGACCTACCGTAGTGGCTGAGTTACCTGCACTCAAACTCACTTGAGGCCCTCTACCACTACCTGTCCCTCCGGACCGCACGACGCTAAGTACCCCAGGGTTTCTCAGCCCGTGCTGAATCGCTGACTTAACTTGACTTGACTTCTCCTGTCTGGTATTTATAAGAGTGGTGTGTGTGTGTGTGTTCCTTTTACCATTGATATATTCTACAGTCTACAATTAATCGAACTGACACGAGTAAAATGTTACATATGTATTCAGTTTTTTAGTTCGACATGTGATTTAAATTCTTCCGAAAGAATGAATAGGAACGATCAGAGACCCTGAGACATAAGTCAATCCATATCGAAAAGGAAAGAGGAAACGGAAAGTTAAGAGAAGAAAGGAGTCGATGAACGTTTCGGAAGAGTCTGTTGGAAAAAAGGAAGAACGTAAAGAACCAGTGACGGAGGACATGTTACAAGATTTGGAGACAGGGATTAAGGAGTCCGTGAGATAGTTTAGATTATTTCTGTCTTTACCATACCTAGATTGTCTTTTTTTTTTTTTTCACTTCAACGAATCAACACAGACTGAGAAACATTGGGGTATCTGATCTCGGACGGACCGAGGAGGAAGGTACCCTAAAAGGTTCGTTCTTATGACCATATCCAACGGTAAAGGAAGAGGTCCCCTAGGAGGACTAGGTCCCTAGTTTGGGTCCAGAAGGTGTGACGTCCGTCTAAGAAATGGTAGACTAGGTGGTCCCTTCGGGTACTCTTCTATAATTCTTCTCCACCGTTCTTATGTGTTTCCTTGATACTTTTGTTTCCAGATTACTGGTTCTATTGGTGCTACTACACAAGTGAGTGGATCTCAGTCTGTAGGTCGTTACACTTCATTTCACTAGAGCGGAATGATACTCGCTTCGATCACCACCACTCCCTTAAGGTCGACTCGATAAATTGCAGAATTTTCTACTACGACAATATCACGACGTGAGTTATACAGTTGTTCAAACCTTATAGTCGTCACCGGTGTCTTGACCTTTTCCAGTCAAAAGTAATGTTAGGGTTTCTTCTCGTTACGGTTTCGTACAAGTTTGATGTCACTTAGAAGTCAGTGAAGTCTATGATCATTCCAATAAAAGTTTTAGGAAGTTCGATCCGAAATCATCATACACTTGGTTCTTTAAGGTCTTCATGTGTGACCCGAAGTTTCTCCGTCTCCTTGGTCTCTAGTTTAAAGGTCTTAAATAAAAAAAAACGGATTTAAATAAATAAAATTAACCTCCTATTAATGAAATATTATAACATAACCAAAACGGTATGTAACTGTACTTAGACGGTTTCCATATGTGCACAAGGGGTAGGACTTGTGGGGAGGGTGAAGGGAGGCGTATGGTAAGGAGACCCAGTAGGTCACGTGGTCGGAGCTCGTAGGATATAGTACGTAGTTAAACAAATTGTATACTATTATATGTACGAAGTCACGATAAGAGGGTTTAGTAGGGTGGGAACGGAAGAAGGTGTCTCAGGTTTTCTGACAAGATATGTAGACACAGAGAAAACGACAGAACGTATTTCCCAATAGCAAACAGTCCCTCACAATTTGTCCTCCTAAGGATGCATGACAAAGAGTGTTCAGAAAACAAAGAAAGATTCGTCTTGTCGTCCGACGAGACTCCTTGACTCTATTAACACACTCTGTCCGAACTTAGAGGAAATCATTTGTAATAGAAATACTGTTTTGACAAATCAGAGTTAGGGGGAAGAACTCTATACCTAACAGAAGACTGGAACACTGGTAATAATTAGGGAACAAGGGGACCATTACCAACGACATGCAAACCAAAAGACTAGAAATAGTAACAGTTTTCTTTAAAGAACATGGTGTCGGATATATATGAGTGTCTTTTTAGTAATTTCGTGGAAACGAGGTAGTCTCGAATCTAGGGGTACGGAAAGAAAGGAAGAAGGAAGGAAGGAGGGAGGGAGGGAGGAAGGGAGGGAAGGAAGGAATGAAAGAGAGAAAGTAAGAAAGAAAACGAGAAAGAGAGAAAGAGATAGAGAGAGAGATGGAGGCCTAGAGAGAAAGTGAAAGAATAGTAGCTGAGGTCCGGTGTTCCAGGACCAGGTAATTTCCTGGAGTTGTTAGAAATGACAGAAAGATTTAAGGTATATATACACAATAATATGACATGACCACAAAAAGAAAGACCGAATGAAGTAAGACATATTATCCGAGATCCAAGTAGGTGGAGTGATCTTGACTAACTTTACGTAACAAAAATTACCGATTCATTATGAGGTAACCCATATGCATGGTGTCGAAAGAATAGGTAAACAGAGGTCTACCCGTAGATCCAACGAAGGTACGGGATCGATAATATTTGTCACGACGGTACTTGTAATCCCATGTGCACAGAGAAAGTAAAGACCAAAGGAGTCACATATACGGGTCGTCACCCTAGTGACCAAGTATACCGTCAAGATAAAGGTCAAAAAATTCCTTAGAGGTGTGACAAGAGGTATCACCGACATGATCAAACGTAAGGGTGGTTGTCACATTTTCCCAAGGGAAAAGAGGTGTGGGAGAGGTTGTAAATAACGAACATCTGAAAACCTATCGTCGGTATTCTGACAACACTTTACCATGGAGTAACACCAAAACTAAATGTAAAGAGACTATTACTCACTACAACTCATAGAAAAGTACACAACAATCGGTAGACATACAGAAGAAACCTCTTTACAGAGAAATCAAGAAACCGAGTAAAAAACTAACCCAGTAAATAAAAAGACCTTACCTCGACGTCCTCAACAAACATATAAAAACTCTAAGTAAGAAACAGTCAACGAAGTAAACGACAATAAAAGAGGGTAAGACTTCCGACAGAAAAGTGGAACGAATATCAAAGGAAACAACACGTCTTCGAAAATTAAAATTAATCCAGGGTAAACAAATAAAAACGAAAATAAAGGTTATAAGACCCTTCACCCAGTATCTCCTAGGACAATACTAAAGACAGTCTCTCACAAAACGGATACAAGAGGAGATCCTCAAAATATCCAAGACCAGAATGCAAATCTAGAAATTAGGTAAAACTCAAATAACAACACATACTATAATATTTCACAAGATCAAAGAAAGACAATGTTCACCAACTGGTCAAAAGGGTCGTGACGAATAATTTCTCTGACAGAAAAGAGGTAACATATAAGAACGGAGGAAACAGTTTCTATTCTACAGGTATCCACACACCTAAATAGAGACCTCGAAAGATAAAACAAGGTAACTAACTATAAAGACGGAAACACGGTCATGGTATGACAGAAACATCATCTGTTTCTGTACTGACACCGAAACATCATCTTGGACTTCAGTCCGTCCAACTAAGGAGGTCAAGGTAAGAAGAAAGAGTTCTAACAAAACGATAAGCTCCAAAAAACATAAAGGTATGTTTAACACTTTAATAAACAAGATCGAGACACTTTTTACGGTAACCATCGAACTATCCCTAACGTGACTTAGATATCTAACGAAACCCACCACATGAGTAAAAGTGATATAACTAATGAGGTTAGGTACTTGTGTCATATAAAGAGGTAGACAATCACAGGAGAAACTAAGGAAAGTGGTCACAAAATATCAAAAGATATATCTTCAGAAAACAAAGAAATCCATCTATATAAGGATTCATAAAATAAGAAGAGCAATGTTACCACTTACCTTAACAAAGGAATTGAAAAGATAAAAGAACAATAATCACATATCCTTACGTTCCCTAAAGACACACAACTAAAATATAGGACGTTGAAATTTTATAAGTAACTAATCGAGATCATTAAAAGACGATCTCAGATCCCAAAAGCTACATCTCCTAGTACAGTAGACGTTTGTCACTCTCTAAATGAAGAAGAAAAGGTTAAACCTAAGGAAAATAAAGAAAAAGACGAGACTTACGACACCGGTTTTGAAGGTCTTGATACAACTTATCATCGCCACTTTCACCCGTGGGAACAGAACAAGGACTGAAATCCCCTTTACGAAAGTTAAAAAGTGGTAACTCCTATTACAAACGACACCAAAACAGTATATATCGAAAATAATACAACTCCATACAAGGAAGATAAGGACGAAAGACCTCACAAATAGTATTTACCTACGACTTAAAACAGTTTCCGGAAGAGACGTAGATAACTCTATTAGTACACTAAAAATAAAAAGTTAAACAATTACACCACATAATAAAACTAACTAAACGTCTATAACTTCTTAGGAACGTAGGGACCCTATTTCGGGTGAACCAGTACTACATCCTAGAAAAATTACACTACAACCTAAGGCAAACGATCTTAAAACAATTCTTAAAAACGTAGATACAAGTAGTCACTATAACCTGTCTTCAAAAGAAAAAAACACCGTAGAAAGAGTCCAAGACCATAATCCACTACCACCGAAGTATCTTATTCAGACCTTCAAATGGAAGAAGACGTTAAAAGACGTTCTCAAACTCATCCTGTCCACAATCGAGAAGAGATTTAAAAACCATCTTAAGTCGACACTTCGACAGACCAGGACCCATAAACAAACGACCTTCTAAAAATTAGTGTCAAAGTTAAGGACACGAACACTACCCAGATAATTCTAAAAGATAAAGAAGGACCAAGTCAAAACCTTTCAACATGAAAAGATTCTTAAACAGGTAAAGAAGGTTCAACAGGTATAATAAAGGTATATCAACGACTATCATCAGAGAATAATAGGAAACATAAAGACACAACAGACAACAGTAGATAGGTAAAAGTAAAGATTAAAATAACTAAATTAAAGAGAGGGAAACAAAGAACTGCACAGACCGATTACCAAACAGTTAAAATAAATAGAAGAGTTTCTTGGTCGAAAACCGAAACAACTAAAAACGATACCAGAGAAAACAAAGAAAACGTAAGTAAAAACGGGATTAAAAATTCTAAAGAAAGGAAGATGATTGGGACCCCAAGAAGCAAAGAAGGAAAAGATCAACGAAATCCACATCCCAACCCAATAAATTGAAAAAAGAACAAAGAACTCCATACGGACATAACGATACTTGAAAGGGGAATCGTGGCGAAAATGTCACGGGGTACCCAAAACCGAACAACCCAAAAGTAAAAGTAAGTAAAGATACGTATAAAACTAAAGAAAAAACTAAAGAAGACACTAAACAACCAATAAGTCGTCGTACAACAAGTCGGAGGTATACAACCTTAAAAATTATCAAAAGGAGGACATTAACCCTAGATTAGAATGACGTAACACCTGTCCTTTCTACGAACCTTAATAAAGTCAAAAAAACTTAAATGGTTCCGCGAACTAAATACCGGGTCCTACACTAGATAGGACCTCTTCCAAGGTACTTGTGAAATCTTTTTCCACTTTAAGTAACAAAACCCCACTTTACAGGATATCTATAGTTAATCCAGATTGACCAGATAACATAGTAAATTTCAAACACAAAGGAACAATTAAAAGACAAATCAACTAGATAGGTATTCACACTCAGCCCATAACTTCAGAGGGTAATAATAACACAATAACAATTAAAAAGGAAAGTATAATAATCGTAAAATACAATGTATATCACCACGAGGATAGAACCCACGTATACATAAATATTAACAATATAGAAGAAGACCTGACTAGGAAACTAGTAATACATCACAGGAAGAAACAGAGAAAAGTGTCGGAAACAAAATTTCAGATAAAATAGACTATACTCATAACGATGAGGACGAAAGAAAACCAGAGATAAACACACCTTATAGAAAAAGGGAGGGAAGTGAAAGTCAGACATACACAGGGAACAAAACTCCACCCAGAGAACATCTGTTGTATATATCCCCAGAACGAAAACATAGGTAAATCGGTCCAAAACAGAAAACCAACCCCGTAAGTTGGGTAAATGTAAATTCCATTATTAACTATTCATACTAGGGTAACGGTAAATGAAATAACAAAACCCAAACTCAAATATGTCGGAAACAAAGGACAGATCTCTTCTAGGAAATCGTAAACAACCTCTCGACCAAACCACCACAACTTAAGAGAGTCGAAAACGAACAGACATTTTGTAAATTAAAGAGGAAGTATAGACTTACTTCATATAACGACCCATATAAAATTACTCTAGACCCGAGATCCAATAAAAGAAAGTAGGGAAGTGATACAGGACGGTACAGGACTTCTCAAAGATAACTTTCTAGTCGACAATAGGAATACCCTTAGCGGAACACACAATAAACAACAAAAAGGGAACAACGAAAATTATAAACAGGAAACATAAACTAGATACAATTAAACTAATTATACACAGAACCCCACAAAGTGGAACCCAAATAGGACAAACCCTGAGTGACCAAAAGAACTTTAACCCACTAATAAAGGAAGGGGTAAAATCCCTTTAAAAGTTGATAATAGAGAAGTTGATAAAAGAGTACCAGAAAGAAAAACAGAAGAAGAAGACCGTGAGGATATTAAACTTACATCCCCACAAAGTGTAACAGGGTCTCCAGAGACTCTAATAGGAGTAAAGAAAATTAAGTAAAAATAAAAAAGGAGAGACAAAGTAAATAAAGATGGTAAGATAGGAGATGGAGTGAATAGGATAGAAGACGGAGGTAATAAGATGACAACCAAGGGAGGTCTCACAAAAACTAGAGTAAATAACTTAATAAGTAATATATAACTGAGAAAATAAAGAAGATCAAGGAACAGTTTGGAAAGAACGTAGAAGAGGTAGAAACAGAGGTCCTATAAATAGACATTGAGGTAAAACAAAAGTTCTAAAACCTAGTAAAAGTGATCGTAATAAACCTTAAGAAATAGTCCATCTAAGGGATAGAGAAGGAGAAAATAAACCAAACCACCCGTAAATAGGACAAGGAAATGGGTGACCCATAAAGAGACGGAAAAGTACAACAAATAGTCGTAAAGAAAAAAAATTAAAAATAAAAATGAAATAAAATGAAAAATTATGACATAACCAAAACGGTAAGTAACTGTACGTAGGTGGTGCTCACATGTACACTAGGGTTTGTACTTGGGGGGAGGGTGTAGGGAGATAGTCGTAAAGAAAATAAAGAAAAACAAGAGACTAACGGTACCGATCCTAATAGTTTTGAGAGAATTTATCATCACCACTCTCACCCGTGGGAAAGAACAAGGACTAAAATCTCCTATAAGAAAGTTAAAAAGTGGTAACTCCCATTACAAATGACACACAAACGGTATATACCGTAAATAATAAGACTCCTTACAAGAAAAATACGGACGAAAGACCTCTCAAAAATTTTAGTATTTACTTACAACTTAAAACAGTTTCAGAAAGAGACGTAGACAACTCTATTAGTATACCGTAAATTAGTAAGTTATACTACATAGTGTAACTAACTAAACGTGTATAACTTCTTAGGAACGTAGGGACCTTATTTCGGATGAACCGGTACCACATACTAGAAAATTATACGACGACCTAAGATAAAGGATCCTAAAACAGTTTCTAAAAACGTAGATACAAGTAGTCACTATAACCGGACATCAAAACAAAAAAAACACCGTAGAAACAGACCAAAACCATAATCCCACGACCACTGGAGTATCTTACTTGAACTCTCAAACGGAAGGAGACGTTAAAAGACCGTCTCAAATTCTAACCACAAGCGAGAAGAAATTTTAAACCCATCTTAAGAGGACACTTCGGTAGACCAGGACCCGAAAACCAACAACCTTCTAAAAAAAATAATGTCAAAGTTACAGGTACGAACACTACCCAGACAATTCTAAAAGATAAAGAAGGACCGAGTCAAAACCTTCCAATACGAAAAGATGATTAAACAGGTAAAGAAGGTTCAACAGGTAAAATAACCGTATATTTACAAGTATGATCAGAGAATACTAGGAGACATAAAGACACAACAGACAGACAACACTAAAGAGGTAAAAGTAAAGATTAAAATAACTAAACTAAGAAAAGGGTAAAAAAGAACAACTGACACGGATTACCAAACAGATAAAATACATAGAAGAGTTTCTTAGTCAACAAACAAGACAACTAAAAACGATATCGGAGGAAGTAAAGAAAAAGTCAATAAAGACGAGACTAAAAGTACTAAAGAAAGGAAGATAATTGAAACCCCTAAAAGACAAGAAGAAAAAGATCGACTCTTTAGACATACGTCCAGTCCTTCGTTGTCAATCTTGACCCGTACCTTGTTATCTGACAAAGGCTCATCCTTTTCCTCATGCAGTTCCGACATATAACAGTGGGACGAATAAATTGAATATACGTCTCATGTAGTACTCTTTACGACCTGACCTTCTTTGTGTTCGACCTTAGTTCTAACGGTCCTCTTTATAGTTATTGGAGTCTATACGTCTACTGTGGTGGGAATACCGTCTTTCACTTCTCCTTGATTTTTCGGAGAACTACTTTCATTTTCTCCTCTCACTTTTTCAACCGAATTTCGAGTTGTAAGTCTTTTGCTTCTAGTACTGTGGACCAGGGTAGTGAGGTACCCTTCATCTACCTCTTTGTCACCTTTGTCACAGTCTGAAATAAAACCCCCCGAGGTTTTAGTGACGTCTACCAGTGACGTCGGTACTTTAATTCTGCGAATGAGGAACCTTCTTTTCAATACTGGTTGGATCTATCGTATAAGTTTTCGTCTCTGTAATGAAACGGCTGATTCCAGGCAGATCAGTTCCGATACCAAAAAGGTCATCAGTACATACCTACACTCTCCACCTGACACGTCTTCCGACTCGTGGCTTCTTAACTACGAAAACTCGACACTACAACCTCTTCTGAGAACTCTCAGGGAACTTGACGTTCCTCTAGGTTGGCCAGGTAAGACTTTCTCTAGTCGGGACCCTAAAGAAACCTTCCTTACCATCATTTCGACTTTCAGGTCATGAAACCGGTGGAGTACACTTCTCAATTGAGTAACCTTTTCTGAAACTACGACCCTCCCTAATCCCCGTCCTCTTCTTCCCCTGCTGTCTCCTACTCTACCGACCTACCGTAGTGCCTGAGCTACCTGCGCTCAGACTCACTTGAGGTCCTCAACCACTACCTGTCCCTCCGGGCCGTACGACGCTAAGTACTCCAGCGTTTCCCAACCTGTACTGACTCACTGACTTGACTTGACTTGACTTGAATCCACATTTTCAAACCAACAAATAAACTACAAAGACAACAAAGAACTCCATCCGGACATAACGATTCTTAGAGGGAGAATCGTGACGAAAATGACTTAGTGTATCCAAACCCCAACAACACGAAGTAATAATAAACAAAGATACGTATAAAACTAAAGGAGGTACTAAACAATCAATAATTCTTGTACAAATCGGAGGTATACAAACACGTAAAAATATCAAAAGGATATCAACTATACTAGAATGGTAAGACACTAGTCTTTTCTACGAACTTTAATAAAGTAAAAAAATGTCAAATGGTTCTCATTTAAGCACCGGGTCCTGTATTACATAGGACCTCTTACAAGGCACACGTGAACTCTTTTTCCTTTTTAGGTAACGAAAACCCACTTTACGGGACATATATAGTTAATCTAGATTGACCAGGTAACATAGTAAATTTCCAGATAAAGGTACAAATAAAAGACAAAACGACTAGATAGGTGTCCACACTCACCCCATAATTACAGGGGGTGATAACCACACAATGACGATTATAGTGGAGAGTATGTACAATCGTAAAGGGAATGTATAACACCACTAGGATACAACCGACGTATATATGAATGTTAGCAATATGGAAGACCCTAACTAGGGAACAAGTAATACATCACAGGAAGAAACAGTGAAGATGTATCTTTTGTGATTGTTATTATGGTCTTTTAATGAAATCGATTAGTTTCTTACATCATTTCAACGGTCTATATTTTAATCATGTGTTTTTTGGGAACGTAAGGATATGTGATTGTTACTTTTTTGTCTTTCTATTTAATTCCTTTGTTAGGGTGAGTGGTACCGTTACTTTTCTTATTTTATGAATCCTTATTTAAATTTCGTTGTTTTGTGGATATATATCTTTTGATAATTTGTAACTACTTTCTTTAGTTTCTACTGTGTTTGTCTACTTCTTTATGTGGTACAAGTACCTAACCTCCTCAGTTGTATCACTTTTACTCATGTGATGGGTTTCGTTATATTTCTAAGTCACGTTAGGGATAGTTCGATGGTCACCATAAAAAGTGTCTTTACCTTGTTTATTAAAGTGTTAAACATACCTTTATGTTTTTTGGAGTTTATCGGTTACTTCAGAACTCTTTCTTCTTACCTTGACCTCCTTAATTGGACAGACTGAAGTCTGATGTGATGTTTCGATGTCAATAGTTCTGTCATACCATGAACTTGTTTCTTTCTTTATATCTAGTTACCTTGTTTTATCTTTCGGGTCTCTATTAAGGTGTGTGGATGTCTGTGGAATAGAAACTATTTCCTCCGTTCTTATAAGTTACCTAATTTCTGTTAGAGAAATTGTTCACCACGCCCTTTTTGAACAGTTGGTGAACATTTTCTTACGTTGATCTTGTGAAAGATTGTGGTATGTGTTTCTATTTGAGTTTTACCTAATTTCTAGATTTACATTCCGGTCTTTGATATTTTAAGTATCTTCTTTTGTGTCCGTCTTGTGAGAGACTGTATTTAGTGTCGTTCTAGGAAGTACTGGGTGGAGGGTCTCATTACCTTTGTTATTTATTTATTTATTTGTTAATCCTGGATTGATTTGAATTTTCGAAAACCCGTTGTTTCCTTTGACATTCGTTCCACTTTTTCTTCGGAAGTCTTACCCTCTTTTATTATCTTGTACATTTTTGACTGTTTCTTAATGAGAGGTTTTATATGTTCGTCAGGTACGTCGAGTTATGGTCTTTTTACGTGTTATGTTAGGTTTTCACCTTTTTTCTTGATTTGTTTGTAAAGAGGTTTCTTCTGTATGTCTACCGTTACATCCTTTGGACCCAAACTAATGACCCTACCCTTCTAGGGGTCTCTTCCCTTTCCGATGGGTGAGGTCATAAGACTGGACCTTTTAAGGTACCTAACGTATCAAGTACGCCAATGTCTCTACCTGTACTGACTCGTTGAAGGTGTATGTATGTATACACTTATCAGGTATCGTGAATCGACCGGTGAAACAAATTATTTATAGAGTTGACTTAAGACGAATTTTACATGACTCCTTGTGTTATTTATGGTTCTATAGAACAAGTAAGGTATTGTATCATTTCTCGTGTCTAAATAAAATTTTAAGTCTTTATACATTTAATTCGTAATCTTGGTTTACGGGCAAAGGATAATAGGTTCGATCTAAAATTCGAAAGGTTTCTATCTTCACGGTTCCATCCGAATTTTTGTAGTAGAGTGATTCTAATTATTTTTCGTCTTTTTTTATGACTCTCAGACGTTCATATGTCCTCTCATTTAGATAAGATCTGACGATTACTTTTAATTATTTTGAAATGGGTCACGAAACATGTACGGAGTGTATATATTCTCCTTGAGTCCTTTATGAAAAAACAAATTACTTATTCATTTATGGTGGAAATACGTACAGTCAAACCGTTGAATGACTATAAAAAGTACGAAAGAGTGGATGTTAAGGTAAAGATCTCTAAATAAGATTCCTTTGTCAATGTATACATGTATTTCTAAGTCCATGCTTCACAAAACTGTTTCGTGACTAATATAATCCTTTTATTAACCTTTATGTGATTTAAAGGTCTTATATACTTTTTATATGTAAACTATACTACATAATTATGTTGTCTTATAAATACGGTGGTAATTCTTAAGACAGGTTACGGTCGGTTGTCAGTCACTGTCCCAGTTCTGAGTCTAAATCCGGACAAACGGAGGTTATATATAAAGATTCGTACGTCTATATAGAATTCCCATTGAACTCCGATCTTTTCTACTTTGCATGGTACCACTTCTCTTATTCAATGATGTTACTCTGTAATTTTTCGACCATACTATCTGATCTAATTACTCTACATTCAATTTCTGTATTTACATGGACATTGATTCAGATTTTACATGTATACGTATTCATGTTTGAACCTTTAACGATCATTCGATACATGATCATCGAATGATCATCGGGTATATTTTTACAAATTACTTAAAATCTCTTGACGTGTAAGTGGTACAGTACCAGTTTTCGACTAAAATTCATTTCAACTAACACTCCTGGGCTTTGTTTTTATTTATATTTTTGTTTACACTAGAATCTGACTTTGTGGTCCCTTCGGACGACGACGACGACGATTCAGCGAAGTCAGCACAGACTGAGACACGCTGGGGTATCTGCCGTCGGGTGGTCCGAAGGGGCAGGGACCCTAAGAGGTCCGTTCTTGTGACCTCACCCAACGGTAAAGGAAGAGGTTACGTACTTTCACTTTCCACTTTCACTTCAGCGAGTCAACACAGGTTGAGAATCGCTGGGGTACCTGACATCGGATGGTCCGAGGAGGCAGGTACCCAAAAAGGTCCGTTCTCATGACCTCACCCCACGGTAACGGAAGAGGTAGTCCCTTCGGATCAGTCGTAATTTTGTCTTTATTTAATAGAACTTGTTCTCTTCAGTCTCAGACTGAGACAGAACGTCATAAGTTTTATGAATGTGGTCTTCTTTTGTGATCGGTAGGACTTGTACAAACCGTTTCTTTCTAGTACTTTCACTTCCTTAAGTTTCGAAACTGGGTCCTCATTAACAATTTAATGGTTATACGAATGGGTCCTTCGTTTTGATTTATTTTACTTACCTGTAGACTTCTCAACAAAACACCTTCTCTCTACTCTTAACAAGACCTATCGTAGTTACGTTCTCTATGTCCCGGTTATCCATCTTCAATACTAATACTCTGTTCAAACACAAACTAATTTCTTTCCTGGAATTTAACTTACTCTCGACGGTTTTTTACCTTAACTGACGGAAATAGGTCAAAATAAGTACAACTTCTTTTGTCGGTCAATCACACGGATAACATCTCCCCTAATGTTATGATATCTCTTCCGTTTAATCCATTGTAGATTCTAACGAAAGTTTTGACTCTAGAATTACTTAAATAATTTGATTTCGAAGGTTTATAGTACACGTGGACATATTTAAAAAAGGTCTTTGTTTTTAATCTGACGAACGTTCTTGATTTTGGGATATGATGAGTAGCTAATAAGTAATTCTTTTTATTTTTTTTTACAAAAAGTAACCTCAATCATAAAATCTACAAACCCGATTTTTATTATGTTATAAATGAAACTCTGTATGACAATGATAAAGAGAGTTGAACTTTTTATACGGATTGTTTATGAAGTTTCTGTAAAAACTACTTATCTCAATTGTTTTTTTGTTTGGAGTGTCAAAAATGTAGTATAAATACAGTATGTTTTAAGTGTTTGAAAACATCCGTTCAATGGACGAGACCAAAGTGATCGACGAAAAACCTGAGGAGAAGAAACCGGTATACGTGTGAATATCTACGTATATAATCTGGACGACCGTACCAACAGTCGAAAGGGTAGACTCTTTTATATAGTTTTGCATAAAAATTACTTTTCGAAGGGTGGGATATAAAGGACTATTCAAGTCCCCTCCGTGTAAACTCATTGTGATATCCAAAGTAAATTTACATAATTGAGTTCGTAAAGTTTGTTAAGTATGGAAAAATCCTATATTAAGGATTTTAAGAGGAGAGTACGATCTACCATCTCATAATAAAAATGGTTAAACAATTGATGAATGAAGTATACCTTATATCGTTATATTATTAATGGTCCTTCTTCACTTATATTTGAAAATACTCACTTCACTCTATCTAATACTATAAGTGAGTCAAGTGTTTATAATTGACTCATTAATGATATACGGTCTGGGTAACCTTTGTTTTGTTGTTAAGAACGAAAGTACCTCGACTACAAGATCACCTCATCTCTGTCTTCTATATGTGTTATATATTTAATATACCTTATAATGTTAGCTATTACGATTCCTCTTTCATTTTTTATGCCCACTAGGCCTCATGATCCACTAGGTCCAACATAGAACTTTGTTTTAAATATTAGTGTAATAAATATTTTTATTGAAGGATGGTAATGTTTAGAATACGGGGATTGATTATGTAAGGAAAAATCGATAATATAAATTACGAACTAGATTTCGGTTTTCACTGGAAACAAAAACTATATTGAACTAAATTTAATTATTACGTCCTTTTAATGACCGAGATTCTTGTTTCACGAGGTCACAAATAGGTCATAGTTTTATTAAGAATTTCTAATATGTAAGTTGTTCCGGTTTACTTTTTGAAAGGTCCCTTGTTGATAAAATTCTCGAAATAAGAAATCTGAGTTTTCCTCCCGGACTACTTTAACTGTTTTCTGTAGGTGTCACTTCTCCAAATAGACCGAATGTGTATTCACCTTAAAAAGTTCTTGACCTTCTTTGTGGTCGGTTTATTAAGGTTTACAAGAGCCTATTGTCACTATCATTGACGTAAAGTAAAGACTGTAAAAAAAGGTATTAAAGATCCGTCTTATTCCCTTTCATGACCATCATCATTTCGTTAAAGGACAAATCCGTACTGAGACTAAATCTAACTCTGAAGTTTTTATATGTCATTTTAATTCTGAGTTGTGATTATTTTTTTTAACACAAGTGACAAAAAGATGGAAGTTGGAAGGGAGATCATGTATACAGTCGTAGTACCTTGTTAAATAGATCAGGACCGAAGGACTTTATGTAGTGAAAACTAAAGAATATGTATCAACCATAAATGATTACTTTATTGTTCTAAGGGTGAGTTATATATTACAGTCCATAGTTTTTTATATATAATTTTGACTACGACCGTTCTTACAAGAGGATACATGGACTTCTTTTTGTAAGATTATTTGGAGACTTCACTAATAAATTTCGTACAGTTAAGAATGTTATAAAATTTTGATGAAAATTTTATGGACTAATCTGTAATGAAGGATCTATTTTCTGTTTATAAAAACTTCTAACGATTATAGCCTTTTTTTTAAGTTGTTAGATACAAGAGTATCAGTGAAATGAAGTGTATTTCCTTTTTATTGTACATCTGATATTTTATTAAAGTATCCATAATGAATTATTAATATTAGGACACGATGTCTCACACCTTACTAATTTGATCACCGGATTTGAAAAGGTATAAAGTCGGGCCCTTGAACCCCGTGTCAAAGGTCGGACTATATACTTGAAAAGGTACAAAGTCAGACCCTNATAAATTTCAATCCCGAAGGGAATGTCGTGTCAACCACTTCTTAGACGGACGTTACGTCCTCTGGGACCAAGTTAAGGACCCAACGTTTCTAGACGATCTCTTCCCTATCCGATGGGTGAAGTCATAAGAACCCGAAGGGAACACCGAGTCGACCATTTCTTAGGCGGACGTTACACCCTCTGGACCCAAGCTAGGGATCCAACCTTTCTAGAGGGCCTCTTCTCTTTCCGATGGGTGAGGTCATAAGACCGGACCTCTTAAGGTACCTGACATATCATGTACCTTAACGTTTCACAACCTGTGCTGACTCGCTGAAAGTGAAAGTGATTTTTCAATTTTGTCATCATATTGGAACTTTTTACGGGTTCATAACTATAGAAACGATGTAAAAGATGAGACAGGTAGGTGGAACTGAAAGTCACTATTTCGACATACCGTATTACCGTTTTTATATTCGAGTGTTCAACGTGTCTGAGCTAAAACTTAAGTTCAACACCTCGAATGACAGATGCAAACCCGTTCAATGAATTCGAGGATTCTCAATACGACGAGTTATACCAGTAATGATCGATGTGACAACAAGTCAATGATTCAGTACAGGCTGAGAAACGTTGACGTTGTGAGGTCCGAAGGGGTAGGAAATAGTAGAGGGACTCAAACGAGTTTGAGTACAGGTAACTCAGTTACTACGGTAGGTTGGTAGAGTAGAAGAACCGGGGGAAGAGGAGAACGGGTATTAGAAAGGGTTGTAGTCCCAGAAAAGGTTACCCAACCGAGAATCGTAGTCCACTGGTTTCATAACCCCGAAGTCGAAGTCGTAGTCAGGAAGGGTACTTATAAAATCCAACTAAAGGAAATTCTGACTGTCCAAATTAGAGGAACGTCCGGTTTTAGTTCTCAAATCAGGGTCGAGACAAAAATTTGTTGATACATTAGAGATCAATTCAGTGTCCGGATACAAAGAAATAAACATTTTTATAGCACACGTCTATTAGAGACTCCCGGAATCTTGACGTGAGAGGTTATTCCATCGGTTATAGGTGTACAATAAATTTTAATATAGAGTTAATTACTTTTAAATTTTTAATTTTATTTTTTAATCAAGGAAGTAGGGGGTCGGTGTAAAGTTGCAGAGTTATCTATGTATACTGAGATCACCGGTGGTTGACCTGTCGTGTCTTTGTCTTGTAAGGTGGTATCCCCTTTCAAAATAACCCATCGTGATCGTGACGGAATGTCAAGGTTGGAAATCCTAAAAGAATATTAAGATAGTTTTTTCTCTAATTCTAAAATTACTCTATATATGTGAAGATACAAATAATGTCGTAATAAGTGTTACCGGTTCTATACCTTTGTTGGGTTTTCAGGTAACTGTCTACTTACCTATTTTTTTCTACACCATATGTATATACACGTACTCACGGACACGTGATTTAACGAAACTAGTACATTGGTATCCCAATGAGAAACATTGGGATACCTGACATCGGGGGGTCCGGGGAGACAGGTACCCTAAGAGGTCCGTCCTTATAACCTAACCCAACGGTACAAGAAGAGGTCCCTTAGAAGGGTTGGATCTGGGTTTGGACCCAGAGAATTCAGAGGAAGTAACCGTCCATCCAAGAAATGATGATGGTGGTGAACTCTTCGGGTATGTGTTACCTTATAATAAGTCGGTACTATTTCCTCCTATAGTATGATAAAAGTTTCTATACCTACCTGAAACTCGTATAATATGATTCGGTATATTCAGTCTCTTTCTGTTCATGACCTCTTACAGTAAATGTACACTTTAGATTTTTCAGTTTGGACATTTTTGGTCTATCATTTTACTACCAATGATTCCCTACACCCCCTCCCCTTATTCTAACTACCCCAAATTCCCATGTTTGAACATGTATCATTTATTCGGTATCTCTAGATTACGTGTTATATCTGTTATAACATGATATTAATATATTAAACTATTTATAATATATTGTCGTCAGTGTAATGTTGGATATGTACATATTTTCGTTGTATGTTATGTGGAATTTGAATGTGTAATGTATAGTTTAAATAAGTTATTCTTTGCTGCTAAAGACTGAAGTTTATATGGTCAAAATTGAGATTTAGGTAGATAAGTCCCGTATATACAATTGGACTTTTGTCGTCTTTTTTCTTGACCTATGATAAATATGGTGACGTCTTCTTATATTACCGTAATGTAAAATTTCTTTCATTTTATACTTTTACTCTTTAAAATAGGACAATATCCTTACTATCAAATTTAGGTATTTAGTCTTTTGTTAGAGTATTTTAGTACTTTTGTTTGGATACTTTGTCAACTGGGACCTTGTGACCTCCCGAATCCCCACGACTGGATGGAACGTCAGTTTTTAAGTACAGATTGAAATGTCAACCGAAAGATATAGACACCGAAGTGTGGATGTCTAAGTTGGTTTGACCCTAGTACATCATGACGTCATTTTTAAATAACTTTTCTTAGACGCATATTCACCTGGACACGTCAAGTTTGAGTGCAACAAGTGACATAAGTAATATGAATGTAGAAAGGTAAAAAATGTGTTTATCATCAGTTTGTTGACACGATCTATGATCTTTTTATTTGTATTTTTTTTGTACGGAGGTGAGAGGTTCGGGGTAAAGGTTCCCTTAAATGGTAGTGAAAAGATAGGAACAGAGACAAGTGATGAGAGGGAGTCCTTAAGAAACTACATCAATTCGAGTTGACCAACGAATAAAGGTAGAGTATTGGAGGTCCTTATGGGAGAAATGATATGACCGTAAGAATTCTTGATGAATCTATATCATGAGAAGTACACCAGAAAGGATGGGGAGATTATATATATATATATATATATATATATATATATATATATTAATAAAGATTAATCTTTATCAGTTGGTTTAGGTCCTTCGTGTCTCTCAGGGTCCATCCTCTTTGGGTTTCTGCTTGTGTGACTCTGTGTATCATTAGTTTGACCGTTTTTACTTTCTGTTTGTATTTTATAATTTTAGTTGTTTCCTTTTTGTTGTTTATTGTATGTTCCCTTAAGGGTAGTCCGATAGTCGACTAAAGAGTTGTCTTTGAGATGTTCGGTGTTCCCTTACCGTACTATATAAATTTCGCTACTTTCCCTTCTTGAATGTTGGTTCTTATGAGATGGGTCGTTCTGAGAGGAAGTCTAAACTACTTCTTTTTAGTTTTTGAAAGGTCTGTTCGTTTTCAATTCTCTTAAGTCGTGGTGGTTTGGTTGAAATGTTGTTTACGATTTCCTTGAAGAGATCCATCCTTTATTCTCTTTCTTTTCTGGATGGAGATGTTTTATTTGGGTTTTGTTAATTCTTTTGTCATTATCCTAGTACACGACACGACACGAATCAGTGAGTCAGTACAGGCTGAGACGCTGGGGTACCTGACGTAGGGTGGTCCGAGGAGACGAGTACCCTGAGAGGTCCGTTCTTATGACCTCACCTAACGGTACGGGAGGAGGTCCCCTAGAAGGGTTGTGTCCCTAGTTTGGGTCCAGAGGGTGTAACGTCCGTCTAAGAAATGGTAGACTCGGTCCCTTCGGGTTATCCTAATATACATAACTATTGATGGAATTTGCATTTATTTAATTTACATGGTTGGTTTTCTGTCTGACCGACTCGTCTACTTTTGTACATGTACATACTTTTATACACGTGAGGTGCATGGTGGAGTGAGACGAACTGGGGGGTTCAACGTACATTAATAAACAATCCAATTAGTACAAGGATAATATCGAACGTAAACATTAATAGAAAAAAAACAACCCCCCCCCAGACCGATAACTAGCACTTCCCGAAGGGACCCCCGAGTCTCCAATTTCATAGACGGACGTTACACCTTCTGGACCCAAATTAGGGACACAACCCTTCCAGGGGACCTCCTCCCGTACCGTTGGGTGAGATCATAAGAACGGACCTCTTAGGGTACCCGCCTCCTCGGACCACCCGATATCAGGTACCCCAGCGTTTCTCAGTCTGTACTGACTCACTGAAGTGAAAGTGAAAGTAACTATAGTTTTGACTATTTGTAGAAAGTGATAATACTAATACATTGATAAGGAGTGAATTTTGTTCACATGGTACTAACCAGTTGTCTTTTTATTGTCGTAAGACATAGTGTTCTTGATGGTAAATTATCTTTTTGGACATTAGTGAAAAATTTTTAGGTCTACGTATAGTCTTAATAGAACCTTAAAAAACTTTTTAAGTTTACGGGTCATAACGAAAGAAAAAAGGTGGTCTCGAGGTCTATACTAAGATCAATCGTAGGTACAAATTTTTGTTAACTTGATATACTCCTGGAAAATAAAAATAGATCAATTTACCGTTGGGTGAGGCCATAAGAATGGACCTCTTAGGGTCCTTGTCTCCTCGGACCACCCGACGGTAGACACCCCAGTGTGTCTCAACCTGTACTGACTTCGCTGAATCGTCGTCGTCATGTTCAAACGAAGTGAAAAAGATAAAGTATAAGACACAAGGGTAAATTAAATCAAACAAATTTAAAAAGGTTGAAAAATAACTACAAAAAAGAGTTCGGAAGTAGTTCACATCATGTTTTCGAGAACATATGTGTATCTACTTATTATACACATTATATATATAATCTTATGAATACTCAAAAACGAATTGATTTTTTACATATTACAAACTAAGGTGAACAAAATCATACTTATCTTACATTCTGAAGATTGAAATTCTTTATCTACACGTTGTTCTTTGTTTCCAAATTACATATCGTATCCCTTGATATCATTTATCGAACGTTATTGGACATTACCTTTTATTAAAGTTTTTATCATATTTACGTATATATTGACTTAGTGTTTTGTTTTCTTAAGATGAAAACTTTAAATCATTACAAATAGAAAAACGGTCAAAAAGATTTACAAGATACCTTTAGAATATTGTCACATACTCTGTGTTTTATATTTATATAAACAAATCCCACATTCTAATTATATTTAATTGTATTTGTCTTTAGATAATATAAATTTAATAATTACTATAGTAAGTTCTAAGAGGATAAGAAAAAAAAAGACATGAACTATTTTATAGGAGTCTCTTTACAATTATACAGAGTGATACTAATTTGTATAAAAAGAAACGAGAAAATAAAAAGACTAAAACGAAATACATAGAAACAAAGTAATAACAATCTACAGATTACCAAATATTACAGATAGAAGAAACACTTGACGTGGAAAATAGTACTTTTTATAAGTAGAAAAAAGTAAATTTTCATTTATTTAATTTTTTTTTGTCGATCTCGTATAATTTTGTTCGTTTCTATTTATTGCTTCTATGGCTTACTACTTCTTATCCAATTTGAGAGAGACCAAATTCTACTTACCCTTCATGTACGATGTGAAGTCAAGATTAGAAGTAGTCTTAATTTCAAGGTCATGAATTTTACAGGTTAGAATTAATCGGTCTTGTTTATTGACTTTGGAGTCACACTGAACCTGTCTAAAAAAAAAGGTTGCCATCGTAATTAACATCTTGTAATACAATTTCGTAAAGTTCGTGGTTCACGAAATTAATACTACATTATTTATTGATTTAATAAAACTTCAAATAAAGTGGAACCTCATGTTTTACTTCGTCCCGTTTCCGATTATCTCAAAACGGTTCTCTTGTGTGATCAGTATCGTTTGTGAGAGAAGGTTGTTGTGTTCTGTTCTGAGAGGTGTACTTTTAGTGGTCTACCAGTTGTGGTTTTAGTCTAAGTAGTATAAGAAACGTCGGTTTCTACCTCTTCGAGATATGTCAGTCGTTTTTTGGTCTGGCCCTCGACTGACACCGAGTCTATTCCTAAAGGAATAACGGTTTAAGTCTGAATTTAACTTGTTTCACCCCTTTTGGTGATCTGGTAAGTCCATACTGGTTTTAGTTTAGGGAATACTAATATGTAACCTTCCCTCATTATCTAAATTCCCTGATCTAGACTATCTGTCTCACGGACTACTTGATACCTGTCTCCAAGTACTGTAACATGTCCTCTGTCCCTAGTTCTGGTAGGGGTACCTTTTCTTTACGTTTTTTCGTTTTACCGACAGGCCCCTCTGTAATGTTTATCGACACTTTTCTTCTCTTCACTTTTCGTTTCCTCTTTTCCTTTCTACATTCGGAGACTTACGTCTCAAGGTTTCTTATCGTTCTCCTTTATTCTTTCGGAACGAGTCGTTAGTTACGTTTCTTTCTCTCCTTTTGTTGTCTTACCCTTTCTGATCTCTAGAGAAGTTCTTTTAATGTCTATGGTTCCCTTATAATGTATGTTTCTACACGAGCTATTTCCTGTCTTTACCATACCTGGATTGTCTTCGTCTTCTATGATTCCTCTCCACCGTTCTTATGTGTCTTCTTAACATTTTTTTTCTAGAAGTACTGGGTCTATTAGTACTACCACACTAGTGAGTGGATCTCGGTCTGTAGGACCTTACACTTCAGTTCACCCAGAATCTTTCGTAGTGATACTTGTTTCGATCACCTCCACTACCTCAGGGTCGACTCGATAAAGTTTAGGACTTTCTACTCCGACACTTTCACGACGTGAGTTATACGGTCGTTTAAACCTTTTAAGTCATCACCGGTGTCCTGACCTTTTTCCAGTCAAAAGTAAGGTTAGGGTTTCTTTCCGTTACGGTTTGTTACGAGTTTGATTATATGTTAACGTGAGTAGAGTGTACGGTCATTTCATTACGAGTGTTAAGAGGTTCGGTCCGAAGTCGTTATGTACTTGACACTTGAAGGTCTACAAGTTCGACCAAAATCTTTTCCGTCTCCTTGGTCTCTAGTTTAACGGTTGTAGGCGACCTAGTAGTTTTTTCGTTCTCTCAAGGTCTTTTTGTAGATAAAGACGAAATAACTGATACGGTTTCGGAAACTGACACACCTAGTGTTATTTGACACCTGTTAAGACTTTCTCTACCTTTATGGTCTGGTGGACTGGACGGAGAACTCTTTGGATATACGTCCAGTCCTTCGTTGTCAATCTTGACCTGTACCTTGTTGTCTGACCAAGGTTTATCCTTTTCCTCATGCAGTTCCGACATATAACAGTGGGACGAATAAATCGAATATACGTCTCATATAGTACTCTTTGCGACCCGACCTCCTTCGTGTTCGACCTTAGTTCTAACGACCCTCTTTATAGTTAGTGGAGTCTATACGTCTACTGTGGTGGGAATACCGTCTTTCACTTCTCCTTGATTTTTCGGAGAACTACTTTCACTTTCTCCTCTCACTTTTACAACCGAATTTCGGTTTGTAAGTCTTTTGCTTCTAGTACCGTAGACCAGGGTAGTGAAGTACCCTTTATCTACCCCTTTTCCACCTTTGTCACAGTCTGAAATAAAGAAACCCGAGGTTTTAGTGACGTCTACCACTAACGTCGGTACTTTAATTTTCTGTGAAAGAGGACCCTTCCTTTCAATACTGGTTGGATCTGTCGTATAATTTTTCGTCTTTAAAATGAAACGGTTGTTTCCAGGTAGATCAGTTCCGATACCAAAAAGGTCACCAGTACATACCTACACTCTCAACCTGACACTTCTTTCGATTCGCGGCTCCTTAACTATAAAACTTGACTCCACAACCTCTTCTGAGAACTCTCAGGGAACCTGACGTTCCTCTAGGAGTCAGGTAGGATTTCCTCTAGTCAGAACCCACAAGTAACCTTCCTGACTACGATTTCGACTTTGGGGTTATGAAACCGGTGGAGTACACTTCTCAACTGAGTGACCTTTTCTGGGGTTACAACCCTCCCTAACGCCCGTCCTCCTTTTCCCCTTCTGTCTCCTACTCTACCGACCTAACGTAGTGACTGAGCTACCTGTAATCAAACTTGAGACTCTCTACCACTACCTATCCTTCCGGACCGCACGACACTAAGTACCCCAGCGTTTCTCAGCCTGTACCGACTCACTGACTCGACTTGACTTGACTTAATAATGATTTAGGATTTCTTTAGTTAGGATTTCCTTTAGTCAGGAATTATAATTAACTTTCCTGACTACGACTTCGAGGTTATGAAACCGGGGGACTACACTTCTTGACTGAGTAGTCTCTTTTGGGACTACGATCCTTTCAAACTTCCGTCCTCCTCTTCCCCTGCTGTCTCCTGTTATACCAAACTACCGTAGTGGTTGAGCTACCTGTACTTAAACTTGTTCGAGGCCCTTAACCACTACCTGTTTCTTCGGACCGTACGACGTCAGGTACCCCAGTATTTTACTGTGTGTTGACTCACTGACTTGACTTAATAATGATTGTGGACTTTCACAGTTTTCAACTAGAATCAATTTATTTTTGATTTCATCTTTTAATTTTTATTCTTGTCCCTTACATCGTCAATGTATTTGTAAAATTTGTAGGAGGTCTTTATCATTACATCTACCCGTATTAAGTTAAAATAAGTCAAATAGTATTAGTCTCAGTCTTTTTATGATTGAATGACAGTTTTGGTCATTTACTTAAAAGTTTTTGTAGATTGTCGAGGGAAAGTGTTATGTATAAATGTTCGTACACATATAGTTTCCTAGATCCGATATAGATGGAATATCACAACATCCTTTCCTTATAACTCTCGTAAGATAAATGAACTCCTATACTACTATGAGGTCTCTACTAAAAGTTCCACAACAGTTAAATCTCAAGTCAACGATGATTTAAAGTTTTATCGTAATTTATTTGATATGTCTTTTACTTCACTTAGAAAGATTTTATGACGAAACAAAAGAACCTAGTTGTTTGTTCGGTAGAATCAAAGAGGGAGACATATATAGGAGACCCCAATCGTCTGTAAACCAGAACAAGTTTTACAGACATTCTGCAAACCGGGTGTAGTTTTCCAGAAACTATAAACCAGGATAGGTTTTCGTGAACTGTGTCTAGTTTATACGAGTACCTACAAAATCTGCCCTGGTTCAAAGGTCCTAGAAAACCACAACAGGTTTACAGAGTAATTGGTTGACAGAATACCTAGTTTACACAAACAATCTGGGAGACCGAGATTGATTTAGGTAGAAGGATCCGGTTTTGTACAGTTCATATAAGGAAGGAGTTACGGAGGTGAAGTAAAAGAGACGATCTCATAGATAGGGAGAGGATTTAGATTGTCACTGACCGTGTATCATCCATGAGTTTTTATAGACATCTTACTTATGTGAACAGGTTTGGGACGGGAAGGAGTTTCCAGATCGAGTTCAGGATGATGGAGTGAGTCTCGGTAGAAAGATTGAAGTATTTCGAGAATAAACACACTTTGTGATTAGACCTTAATTTATTTGTATTACAATACAATGATAAATGGGAATTTATATATATATCTGATAAAAAGATTATTTTACATCCAAGGATCACTCATCAGAATACGGAGAAACGTAAGTGTCCCGAGACATCCCGATTCCTAAACTTTTTTCAATATTTTATTAAGTAAACAAATATGTCCCGTCATACGTATCCATTAGATCGTTCAAGATGATACATTGTAAATAACTGATGGATACACGGTTGGTAAACACTTCCCTTTACTATTGATTTCCAGGAATTTCGATTAGACTTTAACATTCTGACTAAGTTTCCAGACTCAAAAAACTCTTAAGTTACTTTTAATACATAATACCAGAGAGGTTTACATCAATAAGAGTTTTAAAACGTATGCGAACGTCCAAGACGGTATGAGAGACTGTGTAAACCCCTGGGTTAATTAAGTCGGGGTGGTATTGATTTTAAAAAGTGTTTATGTAGAATAGGATTAAGTTCATATTTACGGAGCCTCTTTAAAAGAATAATTGTTAAGAATGTTTTTACAAAGTTCTTAGTTTATGATATTATCTACTTTTTAAATACTTGACAAATCACAATCTATTTACTTTCCTTCATAAGAATACGGTGAAAAAAACTGATTTAGAGTTGGAAGACTTCTGATATAGATTACTTGTTCGGACTAAGGAAGAATGATCTTTGTTGTAAGATGAAACGTACACGGTACGGTTTTGAAGAAGTACTTTAATTACATTAATAATATAGTTTATAGAATTTTATATTATGAGAGATTCAACTAGGTAAAAATCGACGACGACGACGATTCAGTGAAGTCAGCACAGGCTGAGACGTTGGGGTATCTGCCGTCGGGTGGTCCGAGGGGGCAGGGACCCTAATAGGTCTGTTCTTGTGACCTCACCCAACGGTAAAGGAAGAGCTTACATATTTTCACTTTTCAACTTCACTTCAGCGAGTCGGCACAGGTTGAGAATCACTAGGGTACCTGAGGATGGTCCGAGGAGGCAGGTACTCTAAAAAGTCCGTTCTCATGATCTCACCCCCACGGTAACGGAAGAGGAGTAAAAATCGATGTTACCAGTTATTATGGAACGAATTCATTATGGAATTCTTTTTTATATGGAAATATGCTATTAACGAATTGAAAAATTTCCGAAGTAAAAAACCCCAGTTCTAAGTTTTTACCTCCCTCGGTCTTTCCATATTTTTCTTCATAAGGAGAATCACATTCCGACCACGGACTCCTCGACAAGTGTTCCTTTTAGAGTAGTCGTGTTCCTACAAATACTAAACAGGAATCACTGATTTGGTGGTAGTGGTGGTGGCATGAAACCATCCCTTTTCTCCTTTCAATCAGACGGTAGGGACCATTTCCTTTTTTCATCGAATGGGTAGAGGTCAACGAGGATGAAAAACGAGAAAGAAGAGTAGTGGAGAAGGGGGGTGGGCAAAAAGGGGGTCGTTGATAGATAGATAAGATGAATAAAAGGAAAAGATTATCTGAAATTTTATATATAAATAAATAAATCCAACGAGACCCAGAAGTAACAATACGTGTCCGAAAGATATCAACGTCACTCGTCCCCGATGCTAAGAAACACCACACACCCGAAGAGTAGTGTCACCGTAGAGAACCCTTGTGTCCGAGATTCACACACCCGAAGTCATCATCGTACACCCGAGTCATCAAACCATGTACCGTATACCCTAGAAGGATCTGGTCTCTAACTTGGACACAGGGGACATAATCGTCCACGTAAAAATTGGTACCCTGGTCGTCCCTTCAGGAACAAAGTGAATAAAAAGTTAGGAATAAAATGAAGGTAAAGGATGAAAAGGTAGAAAGAGGGAAAGGAAACATCTAGACTTACCGATTATCGAAGGGAATAGTCGTCCCCTCTCTTCTGATACTGAAAGACCCACTAAAGACCCATTAAAGGGAATAGGTATTTCGATTTCATGTTTGTGTGTCCGTATTTATATGTTGACTACTTCAAATCGGAGAAAACTTTATAATCCATCCTCTGTCCTTCTTGTATTTAACCGGACTTTTTAGTTCGTGACGAAGTTCTATTTGATTTGTAATAACTTTGGTTATATTTTACGATTCTCTCTGACCAAAGTTTTATAGTACGACACAAAGTCGTGGCAGAAACATGATGTCAAAGTCAGAGTCTTACGTTTCCCTGGAATGACCAGAAGACCAAGTCAGTAAGGAGACTGTTATCTTAGGGAGGATATTGTGTGATGGTTCACTGGGGTTCACTCACATACATACCTGGGGGGAGTCATTACCCTTAGAGGGGATTATCTAGTAAGGTAGGAAAATATCGAGATACTCTTTTAAGATGATTTCTGTCTTGACTTTGTACGTTAAAAGTGACCAGGACTAATGTGAGAAAACCAAGTACTTCGTCTCCAGGTCTGTGAGAACGGTTACTTTCGTATAATATTAAGAGGTAATGATTGAACACACAGGGGATATAATGAAAAAGTTCTAATTATTTAAAATACTGTTACCGTTCACGTAATTGAGTAGAAAACGAAATTGTCTCTATAATGGTATAGAAAACAAGATTGATTTTAACTTTGTTCTTTTCCACGATTACGAAGTAATACATCGATAACATATTCTTGAAAAGAACTCTCGTTCTATTTTCAGAATGTGTCCTGAAACAAGCCAAAATTTCATTAGTGGTCACTCAGTGATTGTACAGATATATATAGTACCACGAATAAAAGAATTTTTTTTACTCACCCACTTAGTAGAGATTCTCTTATTCGATAATAATTTAGATGACTCTTGTCTCAGATAGTCGATGTCGTAATGAACAATATGACCATGTACCTTTCGTCTATGAAACAACTTTATCCTTGAAAATTTTGAGACGGACATAAAAAAGTTTTGTGAACATTATTTCTCGTTTATTTGATACTTTTGTATAGACATGTTAAACCCGGAAGGTACAGTCGTAAAGTTTGTCAGATAAAGTTTCCCAACTTTACGACTCTATTTTTTATTTCTTGGACACTTTTTCGATATCCCCATTTTGTCGGTGTTTGATATTCCGAAATCGTAGAGTTAGGAGTTTCTAAACTCTGAGATCATATGGAATTAAATGTGAGAATAGTCAATCCAAAAATTATCTACTAGTTACTTTTTACAATTAGAATAAAGGTGAGATGATCTTAAGATGGTTGTCTTAGGAATTCAAACCCAATAAGAATTTCTTTAGAAAGAATTACGTACAAAGTGTAATATCAAAAACTCATTTGTTGGAGTCTTTATTGGAGACGTTAATTTAATGTGTTTTTACCTTACCATTGGTTTATTTGTCTAACATAAAATGTTAAAATTTCTACTAAAGAGAGTAATTTTATATTACTTATTGGTAGTTCCCAGACTTTTTTTAGTTTTATTAAGATTCTTCTTTGTTCCTAGGGGTCCATGCTAGGGACCCAGTTCTCCTAGGGGACCTGTTCCTTTACCGTTAGGTGAGGTTATAAGAACGAACCTTTTAAGGTACCTACCTCCTTGGACTGTCCGATTTCAGGTACCCCAACGTTTCTCAGTATGTGCTGACTCCCTGAAGTAAAGTTCTTCTTTGTTCCGATATTTATACATTAGTAAAATTATTTTCGACTTATATATTGTGTTGTTTAAGGATAAGATGAACAAACTTTGACAACAAGTGACAATACTTTTAGTTCAATGGTCGGATGACCGTTATACTTATGAACTCTTACAAAAGGTATCATTCTTAAAGACAAAGGAACCAGAGTCCTAGTGAACTATTTATTAATAAGATAACTACCTTCACTAGTTCACCATGTTTTTTAAGAAGTGCTGGGTCTATTAGTACTACCACACTAGTGAGTGGATCTCGGTCTGTAGGACCTTACACTTCAGTTCACCCGAAATCCGTCGTAGTGATGTTTGTTACGATCACCTCCACTATCTTAAGGTCAACTCGATAAAGTTTAGGACTTTCTACTACGACAATTTCACGATGTGAGTTATACAATCGTTTAAACCTTTTGAGTCGTCACCGGTGTCCTGACCTTTTCTAGTCAAAAGTGAGATTAGGGTTTCTTTCTTTCTTTCTTTCACTTCAGTGATTCAGTACAGGCTGAGAAACACTGGGGCACCTGACATCGGATGGTCCGAAGAGGCAGGTACCCTAAGAGGTCCGTTCTAATTACCTCACCCAACGGTAAAGGAAGAGCTCCCCTAGAAGGCTGGGTCCCTAGTTTGGGCCCAGAGAGCGTAACATCTGTTACGGTTTCTTACGAGTTTGATGACGTGTTAACGTGAGTAGAATGTACGATCATTTCACTACGAATTTTAAGAGGTTCGGTCCGAAGTCATTATGTACTTGGCACTTGAAGGTGTACACGTTCGACCAGAATCTTTTCCGTTTCCTTGTTCTCTAATTTAACGGTTGTAGACGACCTAGTGACTTCTTCGTTCTCTCAATGTCTTTTTGTAGATAAAGACAAAATAACTGATACGATTTCGGAAACTGACCTAGTGTTATTTGACACCTTTTAAGAATCTCTACCCTTATGGTCTGGTGGACAGTACGGAGAACTCTTTGGACATACGTCCAGTCCTTCGTTGTTAATCTTTACCTGTACCTTGTTGTCTGATCAAGGTTTGTCCTTGTCCTCATGCAGTTCCGACATATAACAGTGGGACGAATAAATTGACTATACGTACAAAGAGTACATGTAGTACTCTTTGCGACCCGACCTCCTTCGTATTCGACTTTAGTTCTAACGACCCTCTTTATAGTTATTGGAGTCTATACGTCTACTGTGGTGGGAATACCGTCTTTCACTTCTTCTTGATTTCTCGGAGACCTACTTTGACTTTCTCCTCTCACTTTTTCGACTTGTAAGTCTTTTGATTCTAGTACCGTAGACCAAGGTAAGTCAAGTCAAATCAGCGAGTCAACACAGGCTGATAAACGCTGGGGTACTTAGCGTCGTACGGTCCGGAGGGACAGGTAGTGGTTGAGGGCCTCAAGTGAGTCTGAGTGCAGGTAGCTCAGTCACTACGGTAGGTCGGTAGAGTAGGAGACAGCAGGGGAAGACCAGGGTAATGAAGTACCGGTTATCTACCCCTTTATCACCTTTGTTACCGACTGAAATAAAAAGACCCGAACGTTTAGTGACGACTACCACTGACGTCGGTACTTTAATTTTCTACGAATGAGGAACCTTCCTTTCAATACTGGTTGGATCTATCATATAATTTTTCGTCTCTGTAACGAAACGGTTGTTTCCAGGCAGATCAGTTCCGATATCAAAAAGGTCACCGGTACATACCTACACTCTCAACCTGATATTTCTTTCGACTCACGACTTCTTAACTACGAAAACTTGACACCACAACCTCTTCTGAGAACTCTCAGGAAACCTGACGTTCCTCTAGGTTGGTCAGGTAGGATTTCCTCTAGTCAGGACCCACAAGTAACCTTCCTGATTACAACTTCGACTTTGAGGTTATGAAACCGGTGGACTACGCTTTTCGACTGAGTAAACTCTTCTGGGACTAGGACCCTTTCTAATTCCTGTCCTCCTTTTCCCCTACTGTCTCCTACTCCACCAACCTACCTTAGTGGTAGAGTTACCTGTACGACGATTCAGTGAAGTCAGCACAGACTGAGACACGCTGGGGTATCTACCGTCGGGTGGTCCGAGAGGGTAGGGACCCTAAGAGGTCCGTTCTTGTGACCTCACCCAACGGTAAAAGAAGAGGTTACGTACTTTCACTTTTCACTTTCACTTCAGCGAGTCAGCACAGACTGAGAAACGTTGGGGTATCTGACGTCGGATCGTCCGAGGAGTCGGGCACCCTAAAGGGTCCGTTCTCATGACCTCACCCCACGGTAACGGAACCCATTTAAGGTCCTCAACCACTACCTGTCTCTCCGGACCACACAATACCAATTACCCCAACGTTTCTCAGTCTGTATTCACTCGCTGACTTGACTTGACTTGACTTGACTTGTATAGACTCTCTCGATCAACAACCCGCCCAACTATTCCTCAGGTCAACTCCTCGTCCTCCTTCACTGTTTGTAAAAGGTAGGAAACAGAACCAGTGTATTCTCAAAAAAAACAAAAAAAAAAAAAGGGAATTCGAGGCTCAACAATACCGTTGTTAGATTGAAAGAAGTTTGGGTCTCGATTGTTGTTTTGTTGAGTAGTACGAGTTCCCATACAAAAAGGAATTTGAGACATGATTACTAATATATTGTTGTTACATAGAACGACCTACTATACAAAGAGGAATTGTCCTTGGACAAGGAAGACCGATTAGAACGATAAACAATAAAATTCTACGTGCAACACCCTCACCCAGACGATTCTGGAAGTGGTGGAACTCCGTAAGAAAACTGGATAACAATCATTGGTTCCTTTTTCCAGATATTTAGGGAACGATTCTGACCCTCCACCCCCCACCCCGTGAGAAAGACGGGTGACAACTACAGATACAGTCTTAGAAAGAGATAGGGAAAGGTGAAATTATTTTGAAAACGGTGTGTTTCGAAACTCACTCACTTCGACACAGAAACAGGGTTTCGCTTTAAAAGAGGAAGTCTCTAGTACTTAGACTGTGACAAATGACATTTGATAGTAGAGACAGAGTTTGAGAAATAGGGAAGAGGTATAGGAAGGGAGGCGTCAGTACTTACTCAGACAAGAGAATCACACTCAGAGAAAGATAAAACATTAATTCAAGCAAACTTAATAAAGGAAAATCTAAAGTGTATATTCCTTACTATAAAAAGGAAGAGACAGACTGAAGAGACAGACTGAGTCATCCTTCGTTATATATATAAAAACTTAGATCACTTTCACTTTCAGCAAGTCAGTACAGGCTGAGAAAGTCAGGTACCTTAAGAGGTCCGGTCTTATGACCTCACCCATCGGAAGGGAAGAGGTCCCCTAGAAGGGTTGGGTCCCTAACTTGGGTCCAGAGAGTGTGACGTCCACCTAAGAAATGGTCGACTCGGTGTTCCCTTCGGGTAGATCTCAATACTAATTAAAGGAGATTTATATAAATTCATATTTACAGATTTTTAATTTTAAACTTAGTATATAAACGTATATACCCACATTGTCTTACGTGACTAAGTAAGTTAGTTGTCGGTAAGTAAGTTCACAGAAGACATATGATATAGAGTTCTCGGACTCTTTGAACTCGATGTTTATACTTATTTTGCACTAGGGACGAAAATTCCTTTGAAAATCGAATTACTCCTTTTTTATGTTTTTATTTCGTTATGTACCAAAATTCGTCATATTTTCTTCACACATGTTACCCCTATGTCTCTTCCTTAATTATAAAAGATAAATCCCTCGTCTCTATTCCTACTATACAAGTAAAAGTTCATAAAGTTCCTCTACCTTTTAAAATGGATATGTCCTGTATTTAACGGGTCGGATACTTTCGGACCCTATTAAGTCTTAAATTAGTACAATGAGAATACTTGATAATTAATTATAAAGAAGTTGGTCCTACGAAACAAGAAATTCCCGTTCTTCAGATTTTCAATAAGTTTCAAAATTGAGTCAGTCGTTTGTCAAGGATTTCTTTGTGATACGAGGTCCGTCCACAGTAGAATCCGGTACTCCCCATATTTCTACGTTTTAGTAATAAGAACGGGAATTCATGACATATTAGAGATCACACGTTCAACCTGTTTATATAATGGTCATTTCCTACTATTTTCTTATACCACCTCCTGAAGGTGAATGCCTTTTTACTTCTTCTATGTAAAAGGGGTTAAGGAAAGTGATTCATGTCAAGTTTATGTTCTATAATATATCTTTTATTCATGTCCTTCTGAGTTACCACCTCTCTTCTACCTTTGGTCTATCCGTACAGTCCTGGACTCCTTACTGTACCGTCACTCCAGGGACCTAAAAGAAAAACGGAGTATACAGAATCTGACAGACGACTTCTTCGATCGTTGTGTCTTTACCGTTGGTCACTCCTGTCTGTGGGTTCTTTTCGTCGAGAGAAATCGGTTTTCTGGTCCTTTCCCCCACAGATCGTTCTGTGTTTTGTCAGTGAGATGATGTCAGTTTTTGGTGTCTGTTTTAACGTACTCGGTTACGACTCCCCTCTCTCTTGGATCCGAAAGTAAGACCGATCCGACTTTATGCCATAAGATTGTGAGGGGTAGGGTGGTTCCATCGTAATGTCTTCCATCTTGAAAGTAGGGACGGTCTACCATTATTCGGGACTGGGGGTTCTATAATCACCTTTGGTACATCCCTTAGACTTATAGGTAATGGTAGACTATAATTACTCCGGTGGGGAGGGGAAGGGACTATTTCGTCATGTACTCTTCCGGATCACCTCTCAGTATTAAAAGGGATAGTAGTTTACCATTGTTCCAGTGAGGGGGAGGGGTGAGGTGATTGTCACGAGTGATAACCCTTCACGATTACTCCATGAAGATGGGGAAGGTCGACCCCACGATTATCGTCTTTAGATACCCTCTCCCCTTCACCCCCGTCCCGTCCCTGCGCGCCCTCCGCGCCCGACGTCTCGAAACATTCTTAGCCCGTCCTTGCGGGGTACGTGTTGGTCTTGCTAGATTGAACCCGATCGTTTGGTCTGACACCCTATCGATGGTGCGCTTTTCGAGCTTGTATTCTGTGGCGGTCCTGGCTCGTGTCTTGTTTCCTGCCTTACCTTTTTCGGCCGATGTCTGGTAGGGGGCGGCCCCTGTCCGTCGGTCTCGACATTCCTGACCTTTCCCCGTTAACGTCGGGGCCTCTCTGAAATGAATGGATTGACGTTCGTCCGCGGAAACGATTCTGAAGACCCCCACGACCTGTCAGTGGTAGACGGAGTGCCCCACGTGGTCGCCAGGTGGGTCTTTCGACTCGTCGTCGCCGTCTTTTCCACTGTTCGGAGCCGTTAGCGCGAGGGGTTTGAGGACTCGATGAGCCTGGACCCTTCCCGTGTTTCGCGTCAGGGTCGGCTTAAACGCGGAGACTCCCGACGGACTCGCGACTTGTACTCGCCGAACCTGGTCCCTTCACGTGCGTCGGATCCCGGCCGGGGTCTGCTAAGGGCCGACTCGTAGCATCTCGGCCTCGTCAAACACGCGGTGCTCTTTCCTGTCCGGTTCGCCCCGTCTCTATGACACACGTGTGCTGTCACGATAAACAAACGTCGTAGGGGGGAGGGGTGTCGCGCTGACATGATCACTCGGATTTTTTGGTCGTTTGTCTTCTTCAATTTGTCTCCCTTGTGGAACCTTCACTAGGGTGTGCCGGGTATTGTGGTCTCTTCCCGGTCTATATAAAAGTGATAAAAATTTTAGTAAGGAAAAAAAAAAAAAACGAAAAAACAAAAAAAAAAGAAAAAAGAAAAAAAAAAAGATTGAAAAATTAACAATTCAGAAGATAAAGAGGAGATTAAAAATAAAGATATTGGATAATAATGATAAATTTTTTTTTCTGAGAAAAAAAAATTCCGTTTGTGGTATATATCAGAAACCTACCAACAACCAAAAGAAACAAACAAACAAACAAAAAATTATTAAGAAAAAAAAAGAAAGAAGGAAAAAGGAAGACGAAAAGAAATTATAACATAGAAACTTTTAGGTTGGAGATGAGATCTAAAAATTAGAAACGAGAATCCAAAAACAACAGTTAAAACATGTAAATTTTTGGGTTTGAAGTGATGGGTTCAAATGGACTCTCACTCTAATGACCGAACTGGTGAGAGAGGAGGAGACCTGAGAGGAAAAAGAGGTGGTCCACCGGAGACAGAGAAAAGAGGGGGTAGAGAAGAGATAGGTTGAGACACTTAGAGACACACAAGGTCTGCCACCTCTTGTGGATTCCTTGACCAATGACCGTCCTAAACAGAGAGAGGATGAGTAAGGAGAGAGAATAGGAGGACCAGTGGAGACAGATGAAGGAGGGAGAGGAGAAGGGGCATATTGAGACATTTATGGAGACTCGCCAGGTCTGATATCTCGCGTGTATTCCTTCACTGATGACCGATCGAACGAGAGAGGAGAAAACTAGAGTGGCGTAGAGTAAGGTCAATGGAGATTGATGGGGGAGGTAGAAGAGAAGAGGAACATTGAGTCACTTGGAGAGACTCACAGGGAGTTACACCTCTTTGAAAAGTAGAAATTGGATCTACAAAATAGTAGCCACGACATATCTACCTCTTCAGATCTCCGATGACATTTTTATTTTGACTTTTGGTCTTCGTCCTCCGAATTTAGGTTTCGGACTTTTGTAATCTCTTGAGAACTTAAGTCCCTTGTAATTCGTTATCCTCGAGTAGTTTACGGAAGTATGGATGTGGCTTTGGTTCGAGGTGGGTTCCCGGTTGTTCAAGGTTTTGTTCTGTATGGTGCGTTTAAGAGGTCGTTGTGTCCTTGTGAGGGGACTCGAAGTTATATGTCCGTCGAGTTTTAATAGGGTTTTGGAAACTACAGAGTATTGGGTAATGCCCAGTGAGGTGACGTGAGGTCTCTCTTCTTTGGGTCGAGGTGGGTGGTTTTGAGGTTGTGTTCGGAGGGATTGGTCCTTTGGAACTGTTCGGTGACTATCTTGGGGTGGGTTTCACTCCTTCGAGGTATTATTTCTCTTGAGGTGTTTAATGGTCTTATATTTTTCCGGTGGGGTTTGCGTCGTTATATTGGTTCTACTTCTCTGTCTCCTTATGAGTC
>SJYO01032181.1:0-10000 GCA_006410555.1 Capra ibex
CTTTCTGCCATAAGGGTAGTGTCATCTGCATATCTGAGGTTATTGATAGTTCTCCAGGCAGTCTTGATTCCAGCTTGTGCCTCCTCCAGCCTTCCTTGTGTTTCTAAACTAAGTACCAAACTTGTAACAGACACAACAATTGACAAAGCATTTTAGAGGTGGGGAGAGATGACTGAGACAGGTATTTGTCTCAGAGTTTCACTGGCTCTCTTTTGCTCTGCCTCTCTGGTCAAAGGTAAAGTAGAAGAAAGAGGGGGAAAACCCCAATAACTGTTGAGCTTCAACTGTCAGATAACTTGGAGTGGCTTTGTTCTCATTCATCATAAACACATAGGATGCAGAGGAGATGAAGATGGTGGAGCAGCAGGAAATGACCTTAAAATTTCCATCAGAATTTACTAGAACTAATGAATTCAGTTAAGTTGCAGAATACATGTTTTATACAGAAATCTGTTGCTTTTCTAACACTGAAAATGAAAATGAACTATCAGAAAGAAAAAGAAACGCAATCGTGCTTAAAATTGCATCAAAAAGAATTAAATAATTAGGAGTAAACTTAACCAAGGAGTAAGACCTATACTCTGAGAAGTATTAAACATAGATGAAAGAATTTGAAAAAGATACAAAGAAATAGAAAGCTATCTCATGCTCTTGTATTGGAAGAATTAGTACTATAAAAATGGTCATACTACCAAAGCACTCTACATAGTTAATGCAATCTCTATCAAAATACCGATGACATTTTTCACAACAAATAATCCTAAAATTTATATGAAACCACAAAAGACCCCAAATTATAAAAATAATGCTAAGAAAAAAGAACAAAGCTATCTATCTTTGTATCTAGCTCCCTGACTTCAGACTATACTACAAAGCCACAGTAATCATAATAGCATGGTGCTGGCACAAAAACAGATACATAGATCAATGGAACAGAACAGAGAGCTCAGAAATAAATTACATACATTAATGTTTAACAAAGGAGACAGAAATATATATGATGGAAAAGTCTCTTCAATACAATGGAGAAAAGACATTGAAGAGACTTAGGTGGTGCAGGGAAAACTGGAGAGTTCCATATAAAGGATCGAAATTAGAGCATTCTCTAATACCATTTGCAAAAATAAACTGAAAATGGATTTAATACCTCAATGTAAGACCAGATACTATAAAATTCTTACAGGAAAACATAGGCAGAACACTTTCTAACTTAGATCACTGTGAGACCTTTTTTGATCCAAGTCCTAGAGTTATGAAAAAAAAAAAAATAACACAAATAGGACCTAAGCAAACTTAAGACTTTTTGCACATCGAAGGAAACCACAGACAAAATGAAAAGACACCCTATCAAATTGAAGGAAATATTTGCAAATGATATGAACAATAAGAGTGTAACATAGTGATGTAAAACTTTTATACATTTTACTCCATTTAAACTTAATACAAAACAATTGCTATATTTCCCTGTGTGTATGTAACAAAAGAGAAACAGACTCACAGATATGGAGAACAATCTAGTGGCTACCAGTGAGGAGAGGAAAGAGGGTGTATCAACAAAGGGGTAGGTAATTAAGAGGTGCAAACTGCTATCTATAAAGTATATAAGCAGTGAGGATATATGGTACAGCACAGTGAAATATGGCAATTATTGTGTATTACATTGAAATGGAATATAAAGTATAAAACTTTTGTATTACTATGTTACCTGGAACTAATACAATATTGTAAATCAACTCCAATAATTTTTTAAAAATAAACACACAGTATGTCTATTACACACCTCATTTCAATAATGAGTGAAATGCAAATCTGGCTTATCCTAAAACCACAAATTTGCCAAATTGATTTAAACAATGAAAAGAAAGCTATTGTCCATGGTGTATTTGTTACTTCTTTCTAAACATGGTTGAAGTATGAATAACAACTTTTTACCACAAGTTTAAATTTTCTTAACCAGAACCAGACTGGAGTTTATTCCTAGGGAACCAAAGTGTCTTATTTTTCTTTCTTGTTTGTTTTTGTCTTTGCATTTGGTGATAGCATTTACTTTCCTCTCTTAACTTCCTAATAGCTTAGTTGGTAAAGTATCCGCCTGCAATGCAGGAGACCCTGGTTTGATTCCTGGGCTGGGAAGAACCTCTGGAGAAGGGATAGGCTACCCACTCCAGTATTCTTGGGCTTTCCTAGTGGCTCAGCTGGTAAAGAATCTGCCCACAGCTCGGGAGACCTGGGTTTGATCCCTGGGTTAGGAAGATCTCCTGGAAAAGGGAAAGGCTACCCACTCCAGTATTCTGGCCTGGAGAATTCCAATTTTGTATAGTCCATGGGGTCACAAAGAGTCAGACACAACTGAGCGATTTTCACTTTCACCTTTCCTCTCTTAAAAAGTAAAGATGCTAAGTGTATGCATACATGTGTATCTTTTTGGTCAAATATTCTTTAAACACTACCTGCTTTCTTCTGTAAATGCCTTGTTTTCATTCCTTTTACATAATCTCCTTATACTCACCTTTTATTTCCAGTCTTGGTCGATTAACTATTATATATTTTTCAGCTGTTGCTTAGCTTTCCCCTTTTCACAATTACTATATTTTACCATATTCTTGACCTATTTTGATTCTAGTAGACAAAATTCCGGCAACCTTCCCTAGTAAAAGAGATATTTATTGTTGCTCAGAGAAAAATACCTTTAAATGGACATGAACTTTATCTAGTATGTTCTCTCTTCTGAGGAGCACTCACTGAGTTGGCTTTTATTCACACTAGGAATACAAATTAGTTATCCCTTTAAAATGGGATGTCCATCCAAACAGTGGTACAACGTACCTACCCTACTCCTACCTTCGCATAAACCTAGTAAATTAAACAGGCACTCACAAAGACAGGGGAGTGGCTCTCATTCTCTCATCTCCTGTTACAGAAAATCACATTGTATCCTTTTATATTTTTTCTTTTCAGAAAAAAAATCCTCAGAATCTCTGTCTGAAACAAGATATCTTATGAAACACCCTAAACAATTTTCCTACACTTTAATTCTTAGATGATGATAATGTTGGATTTGGGGGCCATCTATCTAGTTGTTAGATACATGTCTAAGTATGTTACAGGATAGAGACCTATCTAAGACTTGATTAGTGTTTTCAGATTTGTCCATGTCTCAGAAAGCTGCTCTTGTCTCTTACAGTTATCTTTCTGAGTGACAGTTACTACAACACTATAGCTCAGATGGAAAAAAAAAAATCAGTTCTTAAGGAATGCAAATTTAATTAGCGAGTTATTGTTGGCAGGCTTCTTAAATTCCCTGAACCTCAATTTACTCATCTCTAAAGTAAAAAGCTTTTTTTTTTTTTTACTTTATTTTATATTACATTACTGTATTGGTTTTGCCATACATCAACATGAATCCACCATGGGTGTACACGTGTTCACCATCCTGAACCCCCCTCCCACTTCCCTCCCCATACCATCTCTCTGGGTCATCCCAGTGCACCAGCCCCAAGCATCCTGTATCCTGCATCAAACCTAGACTGGCAATTCATTTCTTAGTGAAAAGCTTGAACAACATATTTTAAAAGATATATATATATAACGGGAATATCATAGAAAGCGCTGCCATTACTTGAGAGCAAACACTTTTTCTTTGTTTATTAAGGTCATATGTAACTTCATTCCCCAAGTCTCTTCCTCTTGTCCTCATGAATGCCCATCAGATTGAACCATCCAGTGGTCTTATTCCCTCTACTTTATTCTATCATATTCCTTGGGTCTTCTGAGATCCCTTCCATCCTCACAAGCCCAGCTTCCTTTTCTTGTTAATCTCTTGGTTCAATCGGATTTCCCAACTGGGGCAAGGGGCTTCAGATGTGAATGAGGAGGCATGGATGAACTAAAATGATATAATGAAAAAAATCACAAATATTTCTCTTAGTAAAACTGATAAGGATATAACGCCAATATGTTGTCATTCTACTAGTGTCTGTCTCTTTTTCCCATCTTACCAGTCTACTGTGGTCCCATCTTTGTTTTGATTACAACCTAAGAAGAGCTACAGCAATGTATGTTAATATCCCATTTCAGGAAAGAGGATAGGAGGTAAATAACATGCCCAACCACATATGATCCTGTGGTAGTCTCTGCATGATTTGTCATTCCTTTCAAATCCCTAAGCCTTGGTACCAGGCTTGTCCTGGAAAAATCTGTTTCATTTCTTTTTTTAAATATAAATTTATTAATTTTAATTGGAGGCTAATTAGGTGATGGAATTCTAGTTGAGCTATTTCAAATCCTGAAAGATGATGCTGTGAAAGTGCTGCAATCAATATGCCAGCAAGTTTGGAAAACTCAGCAGTGGCCACAGGACTGGAAAAGGTCAGTTTTCATTCCAATCCCAAAGAAAGGCAATGCCAAAGAATGTGCAAACTACCGCACAATTGCACTCATCTCACATGCTAGTAAAGGAATGCTCAAAATTCTCCAAGCCAGGCTTGAGCAATACGTGAACTGTGAACTCCCTGATGTTCAAGCTGGTTTTAGAAAAGGCAGAGGAACCAGAGATCAAGTTGCCAACATCTGCTGGATCATCAAAAAAGCAAAAGAGTTTCAGAAAAACATCTATTTCTGCTTTATTGACTATGCCAAAGCCTTTGACTGTGTGGATCACAATAAACTGTGGAAAATTCTGAAAGAGATGGGAATACCAGACCACCTGACCTGCCTCTTGAGAAAGCTGTATGCAGGTCAGGTAGCAACAGTTAGAACTGGACATGGAACAACAGACTGGTTCCAAATAGGGAAAGGAGTGTGTCAAGGCTGTAATATTGTCACCCTGCTTATTTAACTTATATGCAGAGTACATCATGAGAAAGACTGGGCTGGAAGAAGCACAAGTTGGAATCAAGATTGCCGGGAGAAATATCAATGACCTTAGATATGCAGATGACACCACCCTTATGGCAGAAAGTGAAGAGGAACTAAAAAGCCTCTTGATGAAAGTGAAAGAGGAGAGTGAAAAAGTTGGCTTAAAGCTCAACATTCAGAAAATGAAGATCATGGCATCCAGTCCCATCACTTCATGGGAAATAGATGGGAAACAGTGGAAACAGTGTCAGAATTTATTTTTTTGGGCTCCAAAATCAGTGCAGATGGTGATTGCAGCCATGAAATTAAAAGATGCTTACTCCTTGGAAGAAAAGTTATGACCAACCTACACAGCATATTCAAAAGCAGAGACATTACTTTACCAACAAAGGTCCGTCTAGTCAAGGCTATGGTTTTTCCAGTGGTCATGTATGGATGTGAGAGTTGGACTGTGAAGAAAGCTGAGCACCAAAGAATTGATGCTTTTGAACTGTGGTGTTGGAGAAGACTCTTGAGAATCCCTTGGACTGCAAGGAGATCCAACCAGTCCATTCTGAAGGAGATCAGCCCTGGGATTTTTTGGAGGGAATGATGCTGAAGCTGAAACTCCAGTACTTTGGCCACCTCATGCGAAGAGTTGACTCATTGGAAAGACTCTGATGCTGGGAGGGATTGGGGGCAGGAGGAGAAGAGGACGACAAAGGATGAGATGGCTGGATGGCATCACTGACTCGATGGACTTGAGTCTGAGGGAACTCCAGGAGTTGGTGATGGACAGGGAGGTCTGGCATGCAGCGATTCATGGGGTCGCAACTAGTTGGCCACGACTGAGCGACTGAACTGAACTGAACTGAATTACTTTACAATATTGTATTGGTTTTCCCATACATCAACATGTTTTGTTTCTTTCTTGCTGTTCTCAGTGACTAGCAAACCCCACTGTAGTAGGATATTCAAACTTTTACTCATTGGGGGAGCAGCACTTTATGAAACTGTTTCTTAGTGATTTCTAACCCTAATCAAAAGGATGTCTATCCTCTGCCTTGACTAATTAGGTCTCTTTAAATATAATCACTAACTTTTTTTTAGATAATATGCTAAATATTACTCATTACTGTGCTGTCCATGCTAGTATTTAATTTTTAAACAATATCCAATGACTATACTAAAATAATTCAAGTACACAACCATGTGAAAATCATAAATTCAGCTGAAGGACTGGCAGGGAAGAAATATTTGGGATGTAGATAGAGAAGATTGAATAATTATGTATGCAGTTTTTTCAGTATGAATGTATATATATGTATCAATTGAGATAGAATGTTCATCTGTACCCTATACTTCTAAATGTTTTCACCTATTTTGCAAAGTTTTGTTTCTCTCTTTTCCCATAAACAACAACAACAAAATATGGAAGTGTAACAATATTCCATAAGGTCAGATTTGCTCTTTGAAGAATTTTACTATCACAAAGTCCCTAGTTCATTTCCCCCCTTCCTTTTCAGGTATCTGTTTCACATTTTAGAGTATTTAATGCTGAAACTAAACATAAAGTAGCTTTGCTTCAGTTATCTATCTTAGAATAAGTTATTTTAAAGATATCCCACCTGCTTGAGGATTTTGTGAGGAAAAGATGAGTAAACAGTGAAGACAACAACCCATACGAGATTTAGAGGAAAAGTAGCCATAACTAAGACAGATACTTGAACATCTTGACATTTAATGAATATGTAATGCTTATGCAGATGAACATTTATAATTTTTTCATTGAATCAGAAACTCTGATACTCTGACTCTGATACCATTAGCACTTAAACAGAAATATTTTGAGTTATTCAATAACAATTCGGCTACTTAAATATATTATGCAGGAAGCAGAGGAGTTAGTATAATATACCAATATCCATAAGTTAACACTACACATCTGAATTTCTTAAGCAGATTACAATGATAGGATAGGTCCCACAGTATAAAACAACTGAAATACAAGATAATTGAACTGGATTCTTCCCTCTATGATTGTTTGCTGATATTATAATATTTAAACGACACTCCATTATTCCAGTCCCATTAATGCTCCCTCTTCAACTCTGGTGTATAAAGAAAGGCATCACAGCCATTAAAAGAGCAAAATATAACTGCTGATTCTTGCTGTGCTCACCCGTAATAATAAAGTCTGCTGCTGCTGCTGCTGCTGCTGCTAAGTCACTTCAGTCATGTCCGACTCTGTGCGACCCCATAGACGGAAGCCCACCAGGCTCCCCTGTCCCCGGGATTCTCCAGGCAAGAACTCTGGAGTGGGTTGCCATTTCCTTCTCCAATGCATGAAAGTGAAAAGTGAAAATGAAGTCGCTCAGTCGTGTCCGACTCTTATCGACCCCATGGACTGCAGCCTACCAGGCTCCTCTGTCCATGGGATTTTCCAGGCAAGAGCACTGGAGTGGGGTGCCATTGCCTTCTCCGAATAATAAAGCCTACTACCCACCAAATCATACTGAGTTTGACCAACTCAGTTTGAGTTTGACTCTCCCAGTTTGCCTAGGACTCAGGAGCCTCCCAGGACACAGAACTTTCAGTGCTAAAACCAAGAAAGTCCTAGGCCTACCAGAACAGGCACCTTAACCCATCATCCATGTAACTGGTGAAACTACCACCAAAGAGTCAACCTTGAGTCTTCCTTACCCTTAATTTTCCAGATCAAAATTTTCAGTATATCTTGAAACCTCTACCATGAAAACATCCCCTGGGCTCACCACTTCTTAGCTGTCGTCTGTAGCAATAACAAGCCAAACCAGCATGGCCCCGCACCTAGTGTACTGTGATGGCTACTGAAGTGTTCCCTTTCCAGCGCTGCCCATTTACAAAACTCCCTAGCTCTGAATTAAGGCCAGGCATGATCTTGTTTCCACCTACTTCTCCACTCTCATCTCCTGCTTCTCTTGAAACTTTCACTATGATTCAGCCTTCTGGCTTTTCTCCTTCTCCTTAAACATGCCAAGCTTAGTTCCATCAGGAGGTCTGTGCACTGCTGTTCTCATTGCTTCCAGTGTTTTTTTCCCCTGCTCTTTATGCAGCTGATCATAGCACTTGCCATATATTCTAACATTACATAGCACCTCCACAGAGAGCCTTTTTTGACCATCCCATCTAAAATTCCATTCAGATAGTGCTGTGTCGGTCACTCAGTCATGTCCGACTCTTTGCGACCCCATGGACTGTAGCCCACCAGGATCCTCTGTCCATGGGATTCCCCAGGCAAGAATACTGGAGTGTGTTGTCATTCACTTTTCCAGGGGATCTTCCCAACCCAGGGATCGAATCCAGGTCTCCTGCATTGCAGGCGGATTCTTTACCATTGAGCCACCAAGGACAGTTAAGACAGAGACATTCAGATAAGTCAGAGACAAATACTGTGCACTATCACCTATATATGTCTTCCCTGGTGGCTCAGAGGTTAAACCATGTGCCTGCATTGCAGGAGATCTGGGTTCGATCCCTGGGTCAGGAAGATCACCTATATGCAGAATCTAAGAAATATGACAAACTAGTGAATATAATAATAATAAAAAAAGCAGACTCACAGATACAAAGAACAAACTATTGGTTTCCAGTGATGGGGGAAGGGGCTATTAAGGGAGTGGGAGGTACAATCTGTGGGTATAAGATAGGGTCAAAGATGTATTGTACACTGTGGGGAATACAGCCACTGATTTTGTAATAACAAAATGGAAAGTAACCTTTAAAAATTGTACAAAAAAATTGTATCAGGGCTTCCCTGATAGCTCAGTTGGTAAAGAATCTGTCTGCAATGCAGGAGACCCCAGTTCGATTCCTGGGTTGGGGAGATGCCCTGGAGAAAGGATAGGCTATCCACTCCATTATTCTGGCTTGGAGAAATCCATGAACTGTATAGTCTATGGGGTCGCAAAGAGTCGGACATGACTGAGCGACTTACAAAAATTAAATAAACCTCAAAATAAATTTCCATTCAGTGACTTTCCATCATATCACCATGACCTAATCCTCTCCATAAACAGTACTATCTGCTATTTTCTTAATTGTACTTGTTTATTTTGCATTTTAAAGTTAAATTTGCAAAATAATTCAAAATTATTTGTACACAATAAGCACAAAACCATTTAAAATCTCTGCCATGCCATGCCTTGCTTAGTCGCTCAATCATGTCTGACTCTTTGCGATACCATGGACTATAGCCTGCCAGGCTCCTTTGTCCATGGGGATTCTACAGGCAAGAATACTGGAGTGGATTGAAAATCTATGCAAACTATGCAAAGAAACATCTAAAACTAATACTAATATGTGGATTTACCTGGTCAAATTATGGGTTGTTCATATTTTCTTATTCTTGTTTTCTGCATCTTCCAGACTCTATTATATATTGTGCTTTCATAATTTTGGAATCAAACAAAATAAAAATCAAATTTATCCTGGAAGAGTTGTAGCCTCGGGCCTGGCCTCTGCCTAGAAGCCTTGCTGCCTCCCCCATCAGGGTTTTAGAAACCACACCTCCTACTCCCCTTGTTTTCCTTGTATATGTCTATCATGTTACTTCTTGGATCATTCACAATATCTTCTTTCCCTGTTGGTCTCTCTGTCTAGTGTGAACTCCCCTGAGGAACAGAAATCAAGGTCTGTGTCTTTGAGGTTGTATTCCCAATACCTACAGTTCATATATATAAACTCGTTCTGCCTTTAAACATTTATATTCATATCTATGCTATGCTACTCTCTAATCATAATGAAAAAAGCTTTCAACATGTCCAGGTCCTATCTACATGATTGCATCATTTTTCTCAAAAGAAGAACATGAACACAGGTCAATAAATTGTCCACACAAGTCACTCATAATTGCTCAATCTACTGATTCATGCCTCTCTTAAATTAGAACAATCATACACAACAAACCTCCAGGGCAGGTTGGGATTTCCTGGATTCTGTTGCATCATTTACATAAACAGATCCTAAATGGATTGATTGTGTGTTTCAAAATCTGCCCTCTTTACATTTTGAGGGTGTACTATTATGACCACTGAATTGATGACTTCAAATGAAATTCACAAATGATCTCTGACAAATGACTTAACACAGAAAAAAATACCACGCAGGTGTCAAGCTTCAGAAT
>SJYO01032196.1:0-11310 GCA_006410555.1 Capra ibex
CCACTGAAAGGTAAAAATCTTTCACCCTAGAATACTCTATTTAGCAAAGTTGTCCTTCAAATGTAAAGGAGAAGTAAACATTTTCATAGATAAACAAAAGCTGAAAGAATTTTCTTTTCTGTCAAACATCAACATGAATCAGCCATAGGTGTACATATGTTCCCACTCCCTTGAACCTCCCTCTCATTTCCCTCCCCATTCCACCAAACAAAATTCTGTAAAGCAATTATCCTCCAATTTAAAAATAAAGAAAAATTTTAAAGAAGCTTAAAGAGTTTGTCACCACTAAGACTTGCCTTACAAGAAATGTTGAGAGTTGGTCCAAAGATCATGGAAGAATAGGAGGGGGAGACCACTTTCTCCCCCACAAATACATGAAAAGATCATCTGCATGTGGAACAACTTCCACAAAACAAATTCTGAATGCTGGCAAAGGACTCCAGATACCCAGAAAGACAAACTAATCTCTTTGAAATGAAATAAGATGAAGGATAAAGATGTAAAGAGAGACAAAGGATTTAGAGATGGACACATCCTGGGAAGGGAGTAGTGAAGGAGAAGTTTCCATACAGTAGCAAATCCTTTCACAGGTGGAGTCAGTGGGGAACTTTGGGGCAGCATAACAACAACAACAAATCACTGCAGAATTCGTGCCAAATGGCAATTACCAGTGGAGAAGCAGCTCATATGCTCATGTCTGCCCACAGTGAGTGGGGGCTGGGTGCAGAGGCATGAGCTGCATCATTGGTCCTTAGGGTAAGGACTGATATTGAATGCCCTGAGGATACACTGAGGGGAGTAACATGACACAGCAACTCAAACCTTGGGAAGGCCAGAGAGACAAAGAAAAACAAAGGACCTTTCCAACAGAAAGGCTCTGGTACCACAGTGTATCTCCTGGCACACTCACAAAACAAAGGGTTGTGCCCTAGCAAATACCAAAGGAAAGCAAGCTGGCTCCCATTTACAGCCCTCTCTGGATGCAGAGAGGCAAGTGCTCTAAAGAGGGGGAAGGTAAGGGGCTGCTGCAATCTCAACCCCAGAGAGATCTCCTGCCAAGCTGTGAGCAGGATGCCAGTTGCTAACCATGTATTCCTGGGATCCTGAGCGTTTCATATCTGCCAGAAGTGTCCGAGCCTGAGACAGCTCCCCTGAGGAGATGCATGGCCCGCCTGGGACTGTGTGCTCGTGGTGCACCTGGGAGCTTGAGTGGCTTGGACATGGGAAGTGCACAAGATGCACAGCTCACCTGGGACTGTGCCCTCGAGGAGAGAGTCTGAGCAGCTTGAGCCTGGGAAGTACATGAGATGCACAGCCTGCCTGGGGCTGGGCCCTCGTGGAGCACCCGGGAGCCTGAGTGGCTTCGACATGGAAAGTTCACTCTGCCTAGGGTTGTGGCAACCAAGTGTGGTCCATGCACATGCTATGAGTGCTCCCCACACATGCCAGTGGTGTTTGTTTGCAGTGTCCCTCCCTCTGCATAGCACAACTGAGCAAGTGAGCCTGCATAAATGGACACTTTCATCCCCTCATGTTAAAGTGGAGATTAGACACTGAAGACACTGGCAAGCAGAAGAGGCCAGCCCAAGCAAAGAAAAGAAGGGGAACTGCCCCAAAAGTGGCAGATGTAACAGATTAAAATCCTGCAGTTAAGCTGAGACTGTGCACTTGAGGGTCAACTATAGACTTTGAAAACAAGTACAAGCTAGAACATGGGCTTATCTGACACTGAACTAACTGCACGATATAGATATAGATATAGATATAGATATAGATATATTTTAGTTTTTGTGTTCAATTTTGTTTTGCTTTTTCTGTATGGTACTTTTGAGAGTCTAATCTCTATTCTAGGTCTTAATTTTTACATTTTGATATTTGTTATTAATTTTGTACCTTTAAGATTATAACTTTTAGTATCCATTTTCACATAGGGATTTGATTACTGGCTCAGTTACTTACTTCCCTTTTGACACTCCCTTTTCTCCTCCTGATCACTTCTATCTCCCTCTTCCCACTTATATTTTCTATATAACTCTGTGAATCTCTTTGTGTGTTTCTGACTGTGGAGAGTTGTTTCACCATTAACCTAGAGTTTTTGCCTTCAGTTCTGTGTGGACAGAGAAGTCTTGAGGTTAATGTCAGAGGGAGACCCAAACCTAGAGGCAGGAGCCTCAACTCCAGAACTTTGTACCATCAAAGAACGCCAGACCCCAGGGAACATTAATAGATGAGAGCCCATACATTGAGACCAAGTTCCACCCAAAAGCCAGCAGGCTCCAGTAAAAGACACCCCACACTAATCCTCCAGAAAAATAGGAACACAAACCTGAACATTAAAAGACAAATTGCCCAACTCCATACCAAACCCAAAGACTGCTCAAGACTCACTACTGGACACTGCATTGACCTCCAGAGAGATGAGACCCAGCTCCATCCACCAGAACACAGACAAAAGTTGCCCCAACCAGGAAACCTTCACAAACAACTGGTCCAAACTGTACCCACAGCAAGCAGACTCCACTGTTAAGAGGAACTACAACTCTCCAACCTGCACAAAGGAGACAATGAACACAGTAGACTAAAGAATAATTAAAAGTCAGAGTAATATTCAGCAGGTGAAGTATCATGATGAAAAACCACCAAACAAAGCAAAAGAGGAGGTAATAAGGGAGTTTACCCAAAAAAGAATTCAGAATAATGATATCAAAGATGATCCAAAATCTTTGGGAAACAAAATGGAGTTACAGGCAAGTAGACTAGAGACACGGATTGAGAAGAAGCAAGAAATGTTTAACAAGGACCAAGAAGAAATAAACAGTGGTCAATCAATAATGAACAATGCAATAAAGGAGATTAAAAACACTTTAGAGGGAACAAGCAGTAGAGTAACTGAGGCAGAAGAAAGCATAAGTGAGTTGTAAGATAGAATGATGAAAATAAGTGAGTCAGAGTGGGGAAAAAAATAAAAAGAAATGAGGACAGTCTTAGAGATCTGGGACAATGTTAAATGCTCCAATATTTAAATCATAGGTGTCCCAGAAGAAGACAAAAGGAAAAGGCATGAAAATATTTGAGGAGATAACAGTTGCAAACTTTCCTAAAATGGGAAAAGAAATATCCACTGGAGTCCAAGAAGTCCAGAAGAGTCTTACAGGATAAGCCCAAAGAGAAACATGGCAAGACACATACTAATCAATGAAGAAAAATTAAACACAAAGAACAAATATTATAAGCTGCAAGGGAAAAGCAACAAACAACATACAAGGGAATCTTCGTAAGGATAACAGCTGATCTTTCGTAGAAACTCTGCAGGCCAGAAGGGAATGGCAAGATATACTTAAAGTGATGAAAGAGAAAAACCTACAACCAAGATCACTCTACCCAGCAAGGATCTCATTCAGATTCAAAGGAGAAATCAAAAGCTTTACAGACAAGCAAAAGCTGAGAGAATTCAGCACCACCAAACCCACTCTTCAACAAATGCTAAAGGATCTTCTCTAGACAGGAAACAGAGAAAAGGTTTATAAAAACGAATCCAAAACAGTAAAATAAATAGCAATGGGATCATAGTTTTCAATAATTACCTTAAATGTAAATAGGGTAAATGCTCCAACCAAAAGACAAAGATGGCCTGAATGGATACAAGACTCCTATATACACTGTCTATAGGAGACCCACCTCAAACCTAAGGACACATACAGACTGAAAGTGAAGTGTTGGAAAAAGATATTTCATGCAAAAGAAAGTGGGATGGCAACACTTCAGTTCAATTCAGTCACTCAGTCGTGTCCGACTCTTTGCGAGCCCATGAATCGCACCATGCCAGGCCTCCCTGTCCATCACCAACTCCCAGAGTTCACTCAGACTCATGTCCATCGAATCAGTGATGCCATCCAACCATCTCATCCTCTGTCGTCCCCTTCTTCTCCTGCCCCCAATCCCTCCCAGCATCAGAGTCTTTTCCAATGAGTCAACTCTTCGCATGAGGTGGTCAAAGTACTGGAGTTTCAGCTTCAGCATCATTCCCTCCAAAGAAATCCCAGGGCTGATCTCCTTCAGAATGGACTGGTTGGATCTCCTTGCAGTCCAAGGGACTCTCAAGAGTCTTGTCCAACACCACAGTTCAAAAGCATCAATTCTTCGGCACTCAGCTTTCTTCACAGTCCAACTCTCACATCCATACATGACCACTGGAAAAACCATAGCCCTGACTAGACTTACATAAGGTAAAATAGTCTTTAAAATAAAGCTCTTATAAGAGACTAAGAAGGACAATACATAAAGACCAAGGGATCAGTCCAAGAAGAAGATACAACAATTATAAATATATATGCACCCAACATAGGAACACCACAATACATAAAGGCAAATGCTAACAACCATTAAAGGGGAAATTGACAGTAACACAGTAATAGTGGGGACTTTAATACCCTACTGCCACCAATGAACAGATCATTCAGACAGAAAATTAAGAAGGAAAAATAAGCTTTAAATGATACATTGTACCAGTAAGACCTAATTGATATCTATGTGGCATTCCACCCAAAAACAATGGATTTTACCTTTTTCTCAAGTGCACATGGAACATTCTCCAAGATAGATCACATCCTGGGCCACAAATCTAGCCTTGGTAAATTTTTAAAAATTGAAATTGTTTCAAGCATCTTTTCTGATCACAATGCTATAAGATTAGATATCAACCACATTAAAAAAAACTATAAAAATCACAAACATATGGAGGCTAAACAACATGCTTTTGAATAACCAAAAGAAAACTGAAGAAATAAAAAATTCAAAATATGCATAGAAATAATTATAATGAAAACATGACTACCCAAAACCTATGGGATTCAGTAAAAGCAGTGCTAAGAGGGAATTTCATAGCAATACAAGTCTACCCCAAGAAACAAGAGAAATGTCAAGTAAACAACGTAATTTTACACCTAAAACAAATAGAGAAGACCCAAAAAGCCTTGTGTTAGTAGAAGCAAAGAAATCATAAAAATCAGAGCAGAAAAAACTGAAAAGGAAATGAAGAGGTTATTGCAAAGATCAACAAAATTAAAAGCTGATTCTTTGAGAAGATAAACAAAATAGACAAACCATTAGCCAAACTCATCAAGAAAAAAGGGGAGAAGACTCCAATCAATAAAATTTATAAATGAAAATGGAGAAATTACAACATACATCCCCAAAATACAAACGACTACTATGAGCAACTATATGCTAATAAAATGGACAACTTGAAAGAAATGGACAAATTCTTAGAAGAGTATAAACTTCTGAGAGAGTCAATTCCTAGGCAGGTTGATAAGAAGTCTGAGGTCCCCAAGGAGGAGAAAGGGGTCTGGAATTCTCAAGGAGGAGGAAAGAACAAACTTTTTAATCTAAATTTTATATTTTATTTAACTGAATATAGCCAAATGTTATCATTTCAACATAAAATAATAATTTTTAAATTATTTACTTTTATAAAGATACAATTCATATGCTATAAACTTACCATTTTCATATATATAATTTCATAGTTTTGAGCATATTCAGAGTTGTGTAATTATTAACCCTATCTAATTCTAGAACAGATTAATCTGTTATCTTAAAATGTATATTATTGGAGTGAGTCTGGTAAGATCTTTCTATTGTTAGTTCTAATCCTGTCATCTTAAAATATAATACAGTATACTAACACATATATATGGAATTTAGAAAGATGGCAATGATGACTCTGTATGCAAGACAGCAAAAAAGACACAGATGTGTATAGCGGACTTTTGAACTCAGAGGGAAAGAGAGAGAGTGGGATGATTTGGGAGAATGGCATTGAAACATGTATACTATCATGTAAGAATCGAATCACCAGTCTATGTCCGATGCAGGATACAGCATGCTTGGGGCTGGTGCATGGGGATGACCCAGAGGGATGATGTGGGGAGGGAGGTGGGAGGGGGGTTCATGTTTGGGATCGCATGTACACCCGTGGTGGATTCATGTCAATGTATGGCAAAACCAATACAGTATTGTAAAGTAAAATAAAGTAAAAATAAAAATTAAAAAAAAACACACTAAAAAGATATAAATTGTGGGAGTGGGTCTAGTAAGATCTTTACATCTTGAGACATTCTTTTGATTTATTGCAATAGCCAATTTAAAAAGTATATAGCTCCCTTGCTAAGACTAGTGAGTGGGGCATTCTCCATACCCCTTCTGATGTCTATGTCAGAAGCTTTTTCTGTCCCTTTTTATACTTTAATAAGACTGTGAGACACTAAAGCTCTTGAGGGATCAAGCCTGGTCCCTGGTTCCAAAGGTAAATCTTCTTTAGAGATCACAAATTTGACACCATTCACCATAAGCTATCACTTCCAAAACTGAACCAGGAATAATACCATATTAAGACATTGAAGGATAAAAACCATATTATTATCTCAATAGATGTGGAGAAAGCCTTTGACAAAATTCAACATCCATTTATGATAAAAAAAAAAAAACTCTCCAGAAAGGAGGAATGGAAGAAACATACTTCAACATAATAAAAGTCATATACAACAAACTCACAGCAAACATTATCTTCAATGGCAAAAAACTGAAGGCATTTCCTCTAAGATCAAGAACAACACAAGGGTGCCCACTCTCTCCACTACTATTCAACATAGTTTTGGAAGTCCTAGCCACAGAAACCAGAGAAGAAAAAAATAAAATAAAATAAAAGCAGTCCAGATTGGAAAAGAAGAAGTAAAACTCTCACGGTTTGCAGATGACATGATTTTCTACGTAGAAAACCCTAAATTGCCACCAGAAAGCTACTAGAGCTAATCAATGAATATAGTAAAATTGCAGGATATAAAATTAATACACATAAATGCCTTGCATTCCTATTCACTAACAGTGAAAAGTCAGAAAGAGAGATTAAGGAAACAATTCCATTCACAATTGCAATGAAAAGAATAAAATGTTTAGGAACAAATTTACCTAAAGAAACAAAAGACCTATATATATAAAACTATAAAACACTGATGAAAGAAACCAAAGCCCACATAAATAGGTGGGAAAATATACCATGTTCATGGATTGGAAGAATCAATATAATGAAAATGAGTATAGTACCCAAAGCAATCTATAGATTGAACACAATCCCTATCAAAATACCAATGGTATTCTTCACCAAACTAGAACAAATAATTTCATAATTTGTATGGAAACACAAAAGACCCTAAATAACCAAAGCAATCATGAGAAAGAAGAATGGAACTGGAGGAATCAACCTGCCTGACTTCAGACTATACTATAAATCTACAATCATCAATACAGTATGACAGTGGCACAAAGAGATATAGATCAATGTAACAGAATAGAAAGTCTAGAGATAAATCCAAGCACCTATGGACATATTATCTTTGAAAAAGGAGGCAAAAATGTACTGGAGAAAACATAGTCTCTTCAACGAGTCATGCTAGGAAAACTGGTCAACTATGTGTAAAAAAAAATGAAACGAGCACTTTCTAACACCATACACAAAAATAAACTCAAAATGAATTAAACACCTAAATGTAAGATCAGAAACTGAAACTCTTAGAGGAAAACATAGGCAAAACACTCTCTGACATAAATCACAGCAAGAACCTCTATAAGCCACTTTCCAGAATATTGGAAATAAAAACAAAAATAAATGTCACCTAATTAAACTTAAAAACGAAGAAAACTATAATCAAGGTGAAAAGACAGCCCTCAGAATGGGAGAAATGATAACAAATGAAGCAACTGACAATTAATCTCCAAAACATGCAAGTAGCTCTTGCAGCTCAATACTAGAAAAATGAACAACTCACTCAAAAAGTGAACAAAAGACATAAACAGATATTTCTCCCAAGACATACAGATGGCTAATAAACATGAAAAGATGTTCAACATCACTCATTATTGAAGAAATGCAAATCAAAATCACAAAGAGTTATCATCTCATGCTGGTCAGAATGGCCATAATCAAAAAGTCTACAAAAAATGCTTTCCTGGGGAATCACATGGACAGAGGAGCCTGGTGGGCTACAGTCCACAGGGTCGCAAAGAGTCAGATATGACAGAAGCAACTTAGCACACAGCACACACAGCAGGGCCATGTGAGGTGGTGTGTTTTGGATGTCTGTTGATGACTGGGTTTGTGTTCTTGACTTGACTGTCATTTCAGTCAGGCATCCTGCACTGGGTGTTGCAGGCAATTAGGTGGTTCCAGGAATTGGATACAAGTGGAGGCCTCTGGGGGAGTTCACAGTGATTAATCCTCCCTGAGGTCAAGAGTTCTCTGGTGGTATAGTGTCCTGGACTCAGTGCTCCCACTCCTGAGGTTCAGGCTGGACATCTGTTCAGGGAACCAAGACCACACCAGCTGTTTGTTATGGCAATAAAGGGGATTAAAACAAAGAAGCAAAAAAGAAGAAGCAAAATCCAAACCCCAGACAAATAGTAAAAGAACAATCAGACAAAAATAAAAACAAAGGGACATACACACGCACAGGCACATACACACACACACATATTCACAAATGAAACCAAAACAGATCAAAGAAAACAAAGTAGTAGAGAGCAAAGGACACCAAAAATGACATCAACCAATTAAAACAAAACTAACTAAAACACAAAGCAGAAAACAAGATTACAGCAGAGTGCCCACTGATGAATAAAGCAAAGCAAACAAAACAAGCAAACAAAACAAGCAAATAAACATGATGAAAAACTGAAAAAAATAGAAAAGCAAAGCTAAATAGAAATATATTTAAAAGATCTATATGCAGTAACAAAAAACTAAAACAAGAAAAGAAAAAACACAGAACTACAGAAAGCCAAATAGAAGTAGAAATATAGAAAAGTGATAAAAAAATTGTGATTTTAAAAATTCCCCAAAGCCTAAACAGAGATAATAATAAAAACAACAACCACAGCCAGAGAAAAAAAGAAAAAATCTAAAACTACAGAATAAGTCAAAATATAAGAATATAATAAATATTTTTCTCAGATCTTAGCTGTCACCATCCTTTTCCCCACTGTGAGCCATAGCCCACCTTTACTTCCCTAGGATGCCCTCCAGTACTGAGGAGGGCTGGTCTCTGGACCTGCTGTAGGGACAGTTTCAACTCTAATCTGGTCATACTCCTCCAAGTGTTTGCCTCCAATGTCCACAGCTTCCAATGCTAGATATTCCATACACAGAATCTACCTAGTTGATCCTCTGGATTTAATCTGCAGCTTATACAGCTGGTGGAAAGGTTTTTGATCCTCTTCTGTAATCTCTCCACCTGTGAAGCTCAATTTGTCTTTTATCTCCACCTCTGCATGTGGGTCATACATAAGATTTTCCTCCTGAGGCTGCCATGGAGGACTTGAGTCTGCCCCAGTGAGGACCAGGTGTGGAGGTGGTGCAGCTGCTTGGATCATGGGGACTCCAGCAGCACCAGTTGCTCAAGAAAGCCAGTAACTACAGGTGCAGGAGTTACAGCACTATTAGTATACTTTTCTAGGGTCTGGCAGCTCTGCCCCAGTTTGGTGGTGGTTTAGTCACTAAGTCATGTCTGACTTTTCTGACCCCCATGGAATGTAGCTTGCCAGGCTCCTCTGTCCATGGAATTCTCCAGGTAAGAGTACTGGAAGGGGTTGCCATTTCCTTCTCCAGGAGATCTTCGCAACCCAGGAATTGAACCCAGGTCTCATGCATTGCAGGCAGATTCTCTAACAACTGAGCTATGAGGGAACCCCCTGCCCCAGTTTGGACTAAGCATATAGCTATTGTGGCTGCTTGGATCATCAGGACACCAGCAGTGCCAGGTGTGCAGGGAAGCCAATGGCCATGGATGCAGGGGATATGGAGCTATTAGGATTCTTTTCTAGCCTCTATCAGCTGTCACTAAAAAGGCCTCTCTGACTGGTCCTTCTCTATTGCTTGGAACAGCAGGCATTCATAGGGCCACCCTCGCTGGGGTCTTTTTCTATTGATCAACTGCTGGCACCAGCATTTGGAGAGAGAGAGAGGTTACTGTGATGGCTCCACCCCATGTATGACTAAAGCAGTAGTGCCCTGCCTCCATGGCTGCCTTGCTTTTCTCCAAAGGCATTCTCTGCCATGGATTTCCTCCCTCCTGTCCCCGTAGGCCATCTCCCTACAGTCAATAGCAGTCCTTGTGTCCTCGCTCTGGAATTTGTATCCAACCCTCATGCTTCAGCTCCCATCTGCTATGCATTCCGTTGGGTTTGTGTCCCTGTCTGGGATACATGCACCTGCAGCATGGATTGTCTATGTGGTTCTTACTCCATTCAGAGTGTCACAGGTAAGCTGTTTCACTTTCTAACAGCCTCAAATGCTTCCCTCTGTCCCAAACGATTTTCCCAGATGCGGGGCTGTCAACCCTGGGTAAGGCCCAGTCCTGCTCACTCTTCTCCTCTTTTCCCTTCCTTCCTTTGTCTTATCAAGTCTTGCATAAATCGTATATTCCCTTCCAGTTGTCAGGGACTCCTGCCAGTTCTCAGCTGGTTCTCTGCAAGATCTTCTGCATCTGAAAATGTATTCCTGATTTATCCATGGGGAGAGATGTACTCCTCATCCACATACTCCTCTGCCATCTTGTCAGCCTCCACAGTGGGAGACTTTATTACTGCACTATCATCAACAGATCATCTAGACAGAAAACCAATAAGTAAAAACAGGCCGTAATGATACATTTGACCAGAGGGACTTAACTGATATTTATACTTCATGCCATCCAAAATCAACAGGACAGTCTTCTCATGTGGACATAGAAAATACTCCAAGATGGACCACATGCTGGCACAAAGTAAGCCTTAGTAAATTTAACAAAATTAAAATCATATCAAGCATTTTTTCTGATCACAATGTTATGAAATTAGAAATAAACTACATGTGTTTGTTAGCCATCTGTATGTCTTCTTTGGAGAAATGTCTATTTAGTTCTTTGGCCCATTTTTTGACTGGGTCGTTTATTTTTCTGGAATTGAGCTGCATAAGTTGCTTGTTTATTTTTGAGATTAGTTGTTTGTCAGTTGCTTCATTTGCTATTATTTTCTCCCATTCAGAAGGCTGTCTTTTCACCTTGCTTATATTTTCCTTTGTTGTGCAGAAGCTTTTAATTTTAATTAGATCCCATTTGTTTATTTTTGCTTTTATTTCCAGAATTCTGGGAGGTGGATCATAGAGGATCCTGCTGTGATTTATGTCTGAGAGTGTTTTGCCTATGTTCTCCTCTAGGAGTTTTATAGTTTCTGATCTTACATTTAGATCTTTAATCCATTTTGAGTTTATTTTTGTGT
>SJYO01032196.1:12110-50000 GCA_006410555.1 Capra ibex
GACTTTTGGACTCAGAGGGAGAGGGAGAGGGTGGGATGATTTGGGAGAATGGGAATTCTAACATGTATACTATCATGTAAGAATTGAATCGCCAGTCCATGTCTGACGTAGGGTGCAGCATGCTTGGGGCTGGTGCATGGGGATGACCCAGAGAGATGTTGTGGGGAGGGAGGTGGGAGGGGGGTTCATGTTTGGGAACGCATGTAAGAATTAAAGATTTTAAAATTTAAAAAATAAAAAAAATTAAAAAATTAAAAAAAAAGAAATAAACTACAATAAAAGAACTGTAGGAAAAAAACACAAACATGTGGAGTCCAAAAAATATGATATTAAAAACCAATAGATCTCTAAAGAAATCCAAGAGGAAATACATAGAGACAAGTTAAAATGAAAGCAAAACAATCTAAAACCTATGGAATATAGCAAAAACTGTTCCAAGAGAGTTTATACCAATACAATATTACCATAGGAAACAAGAAAAGTCAACCTTCCATGTCAAGCAACAAGGCAAAGAAGAACAAACAAAGCCTAAACTTAGTAGAAGGAAATAAATCATAAAGATCAGAGCAGAAATAAATAAAAGAGAGACAAAACAATAGCAAAGATCAATTAAACTAAAAGCTGGTTCCTTGAAAATATAAACAAAACTGATAAACCTTTAGATAGACTAATCTAGAAAAAAAAGGAAGAGGACTCAAAAAAATTAGGAATGCAAAAAAGTACTGACACCACAGAAATATGAAAGATCATAAGAGACTATTATAAGCAATTATATGTCAATAAAATGGACAACCTAGAAGAAATAGATAAATTCTTAGAAAGGTACAATTTCCCAAGATTGAACCAGGAAGAAATAGAACATATGAACAGGTGAATCAAAAGTACCTAAGCTGAAACTGTGATTTAAAAACTCCCAACAAACCAAAGTCCAGGACCAGATGGCTTCACATTCTATCAAACATTTAGAAAAGAGTTAACACCTATTCTTCTGAAACACTTCCAAAAAATTCAGAGAAAGGAACACTCCCAAACTCATTCTATGAGGACACAATCACCCTGATATCAAAACCAGATAAAGATATCACAAAAAAGAAAACTACAGGCCAATAACACTGATTAACATAGATGTAAAAATCCTCAACAAAATACTAGCAATCTCAATCCAACAGTACATTAAAAGAATCATACACCATGATCAAGTGGAATTTATCCCAGGGACCCAAGGACTTTTCAAATATCTGCAAATCAATGTATTATACACCACATCAACAAATTTAATAATAAAACCATATGATCAACTCAGATGCAAAAAGAAAAGAAGGCTGTTGACAAAATTCAACACCCATTCATGAAAAAAACTTTCCAGAAAGTGGGGATAGAGGAAACATAACTCAACATAATAAAGGTCATATAAAACAACCTTACAGCTAACATCATACTCAACAGTGAGAAGCTGAAAGTATTTTCTCTAAGATCAGGAAAAATACAAGGATGTACACTCTCACCACTTGTATTCAATATAGTTTTGGAAACTCTAGCTACAGCAATCAGCAAAGAAAAAGAACTAAAAAGAATCCAAATTGGAAAACAAGTTAAACTTTCACAGTCTGCAGATGACATCATTCTAGACATAGAAAATCCTAAAGATACTACCAGAAAACTACTAGAGCTCTTCAATGAATTAGGAAAAGATACAGGATACAAAATTAATACACAGAAATAAATTGCATTTCTATACAGTAACAATGAGAGATCAGAAAAAGAAATTAAGAAACAATCCCATTTACCACCACATCAAAAAGAATAAATACCTAGGAATTAACCTACCTAAAGAGAAAAAAGAACTGTACTCCAAAAACTATATGATGTTGACAAAAGAAATTAAAGAGGACACAAAAAGATGGAAAAACATACCAACACAAACAATAAATGTTGGAGACATGTGGAGAAAAGGGAATCCTTTTACACTGTTGCTGGGAAATGTAAATTGGTACAGCCACTGTGGAAAACAGTATGGAATTCCTTAAAAACTAAAAATATAGCTACCATATGATTTAGCAATCCCACTTTTGGGCATATATCCAGAGAAAACCTAATTTGAAAAGATACACATACCCCAATGTTCATTGCAGCACTATTTTTACAATAGCCAGGACATGGAAGCAATCTAAATGTTCATCAATAGAGGAATGGATAAAGAAGATGTGGTAGATATACAAAATGCAATATTACTCATTCATTAAAAACACAGTGAAGTAATGCCATTTGTAGCTGCACAGATTGACCTAGAGATTATAATACTGAGTGAAGTAAGACAGACAGAAAAAGACAAATATCTTACAATATCACTTATATGTGGAATCAAAAAAAGGGGGTACAAATGAACTTATTTACAAAACAGAAGTAAAGTCACAGAGGTAGAAGACAAAATTATGGGTACCAGGGGATAAGTGGGGAGATATAAATTGGAATATTAGGATTGACATACAGACACTACTATATATAAAATAGATAAATTGGGAGAGTGGGATTGACATACAGACACTACTATATATAAAATAGATAACTAAAATAGATAAATATAAAATAGATCACTGCATAGCACAGGGAACACTATTCAATACTCTTTAATGGACTATATGGGGAATATCTTTTTTAAAAAAAAGAGTGGATATATGTATAATTGATTCAGTTTGCACTACACCTGAAACTAACACAACATTGTAAATTAATTATACTCAAATAAAAATTTAGAAAACAAAATTTAGAAGATGTAGTACATATAGATACTGTAATATTACTCAGCCATTAAATAGAATGAAATAATGCCATTTGCAGCAACATGGATGGACCTGTAGATTATCATACTAAGTAAAATAAGCCAGACAGAAAAAGACAAAGATCACATGATATTGCTTATATGCAGAATCTAAGGAAAATGATACAAAATTAACTTATTTACAAAACAGGAACAAATTCACAGACTTTTGCCACACTGCATGATTCATGGGATTTTTAGTTCCAGACCAAGAGTCAAATCCAGGCCCTTGACAGTGAGTTCAGAGTCCTAACCACTGGACTGCCACAGAATTCCCTAGATTATTATATTTAAAATCAACAATCAAGAAGGATCTACTATATAACACAGGGAACTCTGCTCAGTATTCTGTAATATACTAAATTGGAAAAATAATTTGCAAAAGAATAGATACATAACTGAATCACTTTGCTGTACACATGAAACTAACACAACATTGTTAATCAACTATGCTCAAATATAGAATAAAATTTTTTTTAAGTTTGAAAAGTAAGTTTTATAAAAAGCTAAATTCGGTCAAAGAAAAATCCATTTTTTTTTAAACAAAGATTCATTCTAGATTCATTCATTTATTATTTAACTGTGCTGGATCTTCATTGGTGCACTCAGGCCTTCTCTAGATGAGGCAAGCGTGAGCTACTCACTAACTGTGCAGGCTTCTTATTGCAGTGATTTCTCTTGCTTGTGAAGCACCAGCCCTAGGTGCATGGACTTCAGTAGTCGTGGCTTTGGGGCTCTAGACCACTGGTTCAGTACAGTGGTACACAGGATCAGTTGTCGTGGCATGTGGGATCCTCCTCAAGCAGAGATTGAACCCATGTCCTCTGTATTGGCAGGAGATTCTTTGCCACTGAGCTACCAGGAAAGCCCAAAAGATTCATTTTTAATGCATGATTAAATATTGATAATTAATAAGAACTATGAGGCAGTCATATGGAAAGATGAATTACCAACTGAGCTCTGAGAACATTTTTCTTCCTTTGAAATCTTACATCCTGAGATAAATAGTCTATACTGGTCCTAGAATGAATTGACAGATTTTTCCAGAAAGAAAAGCCACAGACTTTAATCTTTATTGGTCCTGCTTAATTCGATGTACTATTACTTTTTTTATTTGCAGAAACAATGTTTTTCAGTTAATTCTTTCTACAATTCTGGAATGAAAAGACGGGATCCTGAGGCCTTTCTCACTATACTGGATGTGGTAGGCCATGAGCAGTGGGATTCTGATTATTTCTCCTTATTAGAAGTTTTAAAACCAACTCCTTCCAATGGAAAATCTAATTATCTGAATCAAGGCCATCTCTGCAAGCCAACTGACTTCATTTCTGCCACTAAACTCTGACAGAAAGCAATATCCTACCTGGGCTTCTTGCTTCAGAAAATAAACTTGAGTGAAACTGACCCTGGAAATCCACGTTCATTTAAAAAGGAAAAATATTGTGAGTCCATCAAATAAAAAGCCAGACAAACATGGCTGATTGCCTTTAGTGGTACACAGTGTATTTGAACATATACCTAGGTTTCTGCTAAGAGGCATTTGCTAGCCAATCTATGATTGGGAGCAGCTCAGGTTCTGTTTGCACAGATGGCCGGGGGTTAATTACATCTTTGATGAACTTGTTAAGACAATGCTGCATGTGTCCTCCCCCGGCTGCAAATTGCCAGGTTACTGGAGAGTTTCCTGTATTAATTATGCCTAATTTGGTCTTGAGAGTTCCTTGTTTGTCTATCACAAAGTTTGTGATTACGAATTGCTCATGTTGATTGGGAGTGAAGCTAAATTGCTGATGGTTCCCACATGTAGCAAAGTCATTCTGGAAACCAAAAAAAAAAAAAAAAAATTACCATGTTGCCTCTGTTACAACATATATGGCATTTCTTTCAAGAAAAAAACTTCAGATTTTAAAGAAGTGTTTGAACTATCTTACAAAATTTCATTACTTAATTCTGGATGTCATGCTAAAAAGCAAATGGCTGCTGTCCAAAATGAGTTATAACTCACATTTTCATGTACATGAATATAAATAAGCAGAAAATAGAGAAAAAGTAACTAATTCTAATAACTGTGTGAATAATCAACTACATTTTAACCAATGAATGCTAATTTGAACATTTCAGAAATCTCTTTTTGCATTTGTACAAATAATGCCAAAATAACATTCTGCTTATTCTCAGAGTTGACAAAATATTCCTCTCTGAAAGTCTCAACTCTTGCCATAATTCACTGTAGTATGGAAATTATTGTATAAAATTATTCCAAAATCTACCTGTGTAGGTTTAGTTTATTATGACCCACACAGCCAAAGGTTTTGGTTAGTTAATGAAACAGACGTACGTTTCATCTCGTGATGGTGGTTTAGTCGCTAATTCGTGTCCAACTCTTGTGACCCTGTGGAATGTAGCCCTCCAAGCTCCTCTGTCCATGGGATTTTCCAGGCAAGAATACTGGAGTGGATTGCAATTTCCTTTTCCAAGGGATCTTCCCGACCAAGGAATCGAACCCAGGTCTCCTGCATTGCAGGCAGATTCTTTACCGACTGAGCTATGAGGGAAGCCCTTGTTTCATCTACCAAACACCAAAAGCCTTTGACTGTGTGGATCATAATAAACTATGGAAAGCTCTTAAAGAGATGGGACTATCAGACCACCTTACCTGCCTCCTGAGAAATCTGTATGCGGGTCAAGAATCAACCAGTTAGAACCAGACACAGAACCAGACAGAATGGTTCCAAATTAAGAAAAAAGTATGACAAGGTTGTATATTGTCACCCTGCTTATTTAACCTATATGCCGAGTGCATCATGTGAAATCCTGGGCTGCATGAATCACAAGCTGAATTCACGTTTACTGGAGAATTACAAAAAATTTCAGATATATAGATGATACTACTCTAACGGCAGAAAGTGAAGAGGAAGCTATTCAAGGTCTTTTGTGTCTCCATACAAATTTTAAGATTTTTTTCTTCTGATTCTGTGAAAAATGCTTCTTAATTTGATAGGGGTTGCATTGAATCTGTAGATTGCTTTTGATAGTACAGTCATTTTGACAATATTGATTCTAATAATCCAGGAATACAGTGTATCTTTCCTTCTGTTTGTGTCATCTTTGAGTTCTTTCATCAATGTCTTACAGTTCTTGTCTCCTTAGTTAAGTTTATTCCTAGGTATTTTATTCTTTTTGATTCACTGGTAAATGAGATTATTCTGATCTTTCATTGTTAGTGTATGGAAGTGCAACAGATTTCTGTGTGTTTATTTTGTATACTGAAACTTGACTAAATTCATTAATAAACTCTAGTAGTTTTCTCATCATCTCTTTAGGATTTTCTATGTATAGTATCAAGTTATCTGCAAACAGTGACAGTTGAACTTGTTCTTTTCTGATTTGGATTTATTTCATTTGCTTTTCTTCCCTAACTGTCATGGCTAGGACTTCCAAAACTACGTTGAATACAAGTGGTGAGACTTGACATCCTTGTCTTGTTCCTGATCTTAGAGAAAATGCTTCTAGCTGTAGTTTTGTTGTATATGGCCTTTATTTATCATGAATGGGTATTGAACTTTGTCAACAGTTTTTTCTGCATCTATTTAGATGATCATATGATTTTTGTTATTCTGTTTGGTGATGTGCACTTTAAAAAATGAGCATAGGTTTGTTTTTTAATCAAAAAAGAACTAAGAGTTCTAACATATATTTTTTAGCAAACTATATCAACATCTTATATATATATTTAAGTTCTGTCTTTCCCATTAGATTATTAAAGTACATGGTGTGTAGGACTCACTTCATAAACACTTAAGTAAATGAATGAACGCATGAATCAGATCAAAACAATCAATGCAGAATAAGTGTTTAATATTTAATTTACTTAATACAGTACATTACCCCATAGCCAGTCCCTCTCCTCAGGAAGCTTCACAAGCCTCTTATCCCTATCCATCAGAGGATAGACAGAATGAAAACCACAATCACAGAAAAATAACCAAACTGATCACATGGATCTCAGCCTTATCTAATTCATGAAACTATAAGCCATGCTGTGTAGGGCCACCCAAGATGGACGGGTCATGGTGTAGAGTTCTGACGAAATGTGGTCCACTGGAGAAGGGAATGGCAAACAACTTCAGCATTCTTGCCTTGAGAACCTCATGAAAAGTATGAAAAAGTTAAAAAAAAAAAAGACACTAAAAGATGAACTCGCCAAGTCAGTAGGTGCCCAATATTCTATTGGAAAAGACTGGAGAAATAATTCCAGACAGAATGAAGAGATGGAGCCAAAGCAACAACAACACCCAGTTGTGGATGTGATTGGTGATGGAAGTAAAGTCCAATGTTGTAAAGAACAATATTGCATAAGAACCTGGAATGTTAGGTCCATGAATCAAGGCAAGTTGGAAGTGGTCATACAGGAGATGGCAAGTGTGAACATCGACATTTTAGGAATCAGTGAACTAAAATGGACAGGAATGGGTGAATTTAATTCAGATGACCATTATATCAACTACTGTGGGAAAGAATCCCTTAGGAGAAATGGAGTAGCCCTCACAGTCAACAAGAGTCCTAAACGGTAGCATTTGGGTGCAGTCTCAAAAAAGACAGAATGATCTCTATTCGTTTCCAAGGCAAACCATACAATATCACAGTAATCCAAGTCTATGCCCCAACCACTCATGCTGAAGAAGCTGAAGTTGAATGGTTCTATGGTGACCTACAAGACCTTCTAGAACTAACACACACACACACACACACACAAACACACACACACACACACACACACAAGTCCTTTTCACCATAGGGGGCTGGAATGCAAAACAAGTAAATCAAGAGATACCTGAAGTAATAGAGTAACAGGCAAGTTTGGCCTTGGAGTACAGAATGAAGCAGGGTAAAGGCTAATAGAGTTTTGCCAAGAGAAGGCACTGGTCATAGAAAACACCCTCTTCCTACAACACAACAGAAGACTCTACACATGGACATCATGTGTCATCTACATGTGTCATGTGTCATCTACACATGGTCAATACTGAAGTTGGATTGATTCTTATTCTTTGCAGCTGAAGATGGAGAATTTCTACACAGTCAGCAGAAACAAGATCAGGAGCTGACTATGGCTCAGATCATGAACTCTTTATTGCAAAATTAAGACATAAATTGAACAAAGTAGGGAAAACCACTAGGCCATTCAGGTATGACCTAAATCAAATCCTGTATGATTATACAGAAGTGACAAATAGATTTAAGGGATTCGATCTCATAGACGAGACTGCCAGAAGAACTACTGAAGGAGGTTCATGACTTTCTATGCGAGGTGGTGAGAAAACCACCCCAAAGAAAAAGAAATGAAAAAAGGCAAAATGGTTTTCTGAGGAGGCCTTGCAAATAGCTGAGAAAAGAGAAGCAAAAGGCAAAGGAGATAAGGAAAGACATACCCATCTGAATGCAGAGTTCCAAAGAACAGCAAGAAAAGATTAGCCCTCCTAAGTGATCAATGCAAAGAAATAGAGGAAAACAATAGAATGGGAAAGACTAGAGATCTCTTAAAGAAAAGAAACATTTCATGCAAAGATGGGCACAATACAGGACAGAAGTGGTATGGACATAACATAAGCAGAAGATATTAAGAAGAGGTGGCAAGAATACACAGAACTATACAAAAAGATCTTCATGACCCAGATAACCACAATGGTGTGATCACTATCCTAGAGCCAGACATGCTAGAATGCAAAGTCAAAGTCAAATGCAAAGTAGGAAGCATCACTACAAATAAAGCTAGTGGAAGTGATGGAATTTCAGCTATCTCAAATCCTAACCAAAATATGATGCTATAAAACTGCTTCACTCAATATGGCAGTGAATTTGGAAAACTCAGCAGTGGCCACAGGACTGGAAAAGGTCAGTTTTTATTCCAATCCCAAAGAAAGGTAATGCCAAAGAACGTTCAAACTATGGCACAATTGCACTCATCTCACATGCTAGCAAAGTAATGCTCAAAATTCTCCAAGCAAGGCTTCAACAGTACATGAATGAAGAACTTCCAGGTGTTCAAGCTGGATTTAGAAAAGGCAGAGGAGCCAGAGATTAAATTGCCAATATCTGTTGGATCATAGAAAAAGCAAGAGTTCCAGAAAAAAATCTACTTCTGCCTTACTGACTATGCCAAAGCCTTTGACTGTGTGGATCACAACAAACTGGACAATTCTTCAAGAGATGGGAATATCAGACCACCTGACCTGCCTCCTGAGAAGTCTGTATGCAGGTCAAGACTGGTGCCAAATTGGGAAAGGAGTACATCAAGGCTGTATATTGTCACCCTGCTTATTTAACTTATATGCAGAGTACATCATGTGATATGTCAGGCTGGATGAAACACAAGCTGGAATCAAGATTGCTGGGAGAAATATCAATAAACTCAGATATGCAGATGACACCACCCTTATGGCAGAAAGTGAAGGGGAACTAAAGAGCCTCTTGATAAAAGTGAAAGAGGGGAGTGAAAAAGTTGGCTTTGAAACTCAACATTCAGAAAACTTAAGATCATGGCACCCAGTCCCATTACTTTATGGCAAATAGATGGGGAAACCATGGAAACAGTAAGAGACTTTATTTTATTGAGCTCCAAAATCACTGCAGATTGTGACTGCAGCCATGAAATTAAAAGACACTTGCTCCTTTGAAGAAAAGCTATGACAAATCTAGACAGTGCATTAGAAAGCAGAGACATTGCTTTGTTGACAAAGGTCCATGTAGTCAAAGCTATAGTTTTCCCAGTAGTCATGTATAGATGTGAGTGTTGGACCATAAAGAAAGCTGAGTTCCAAAGAAGTGATGCTTTTGAACTGTGGTGCTGAAGAAGACTCTTGAGAGTCCCTTGGACTGCAAGGATATCAAACCAGTCAATCCTAAAGGAAATCAGTCCTGTATATTCATGGGAAGGACTGATGCTGAGGCTAAAGCTCCAGCACTTTGGCCACCTGATGCAAAGAGCTGACTCATTGGAAAAGACCCTGATGCTGGCAAAGATTGAAGGTAGGAGGAGAAGGGAACAATGGAGGGTGAGATGTTTGGATGGCATCACCAGCTTGATGGACATGAGTTTGAACAAGTTCCAGGAGATGGTGAACAGGGAAGCCTGGTATGCTGCAGTCTATGCGGTCACAGAGTTGGACATGACTGAGCAACTGAACTGAATATAGTGCATAATTTAATCTTCCATAATCAGTTTTTATCATATAACTAGCCAGGAATTAAAATAAGTATCTAATTCTAAAATCCTTAACCTGGGACTCAAAACCTCCCCATGCCTAAATTTCCTAATGTGTAAAATAGGGTTGATAATGCCTATATGATGGGAATAAGATGTATGTAAAGAATCTAGCTCAGTATCTAGGGCTTATTATTAGTTCCTGCAGTGTGAATTAAACATATTTTCAATCTTTTAAAATTCTTTTGTACATATATATATAGCCTATAGTCAACCTACACTAATGGCTATTCCTTAAATATAGAGTAAAGGACTTTTTCTGATTGCTATCATTTGAATATGCATTCACAAATTTTTTCTATAATTGAATATCAGTTGAAAATCTTATTGTCATTGAGATTATATAATAAAATGTTTACTTTTAGAAATACACACTAAAATATACAGGGGTGTAATGATAATGTCTGACGTTTGTTTTCATTGCTTTAATAAAGCAAAAAGGATAAAGCAGATGTAGCAAAATCTTGGTAATTATTTAATCTGGATAACAGATATAGAGTGGTTCATTATACTATTATTTCTACTATTGTGTATGTTTAAAATTTTCATGACAAAAAATAATTTAAAATAAACATATCATAGGTGAATTTGAGTATACCAGGAAAGCAAGTGCCAGAGTTCATGATCTCATTCACGATTAAGAGCCAAAAACTTATTTCAATGGTGGGGAGTTACAGGGAGCAGAAGGCAGAATTCTTTCGTTTATCTTCTGTAAACCAAAGGAGAGTATGTAAGCCTTAGTGACTGTGGAGGAGAAAAATGACCTTAAGATTGACAAAATTTCTAGACTTGTTTTCTTTAATAAAAAGTCAAGAACATGTAAATTTTAAATTATAGTGATTTTGATTTTAAATATAATCCAAATTCTCAGAATTGTATAAGATTGGCCAGATATAGTTTAGTGTTAACAGAAAGGGCTTTATTTTGGGGGACTACAAAATCACTGCAGATAATGGTGACTGTAGCCATGAAATAAAAAGATGCTTACTCCTTGAAAGAAAAGTTATGACTAACCTAGACAGCATATTAAGCAGAGACATTACTTTTGCCAACAAAGGTTCATCTAGTCAAGGCTATGGTTTTTCCAGTAGTCACGTATGGATGTGAGAGTTGGACTATAAAGAATGCTGAGCGCCAAAGAATTGATGCTTTTGAACTGGAGTATTGGAGAAAACTCCTGAGAGTCCCTTGGACTGCAAGGAGATTCAACCAGTCCATCCTAAAGGAAATCAGTCCTGGTTGTTCATTGGAAGGACTGATATTGAAGCTGAAACTACAATACTTTGGCCACCTGATGTGAAGAACTGACTCATTTGAAAAGACCCTGATGCTGGGAAAGACTGAAGGCGAGAGAAGGGAACGACAGAGGATGAGATGGTTGGATGGCATCACCGACTCAATGGACATGAGTTTGAGTAAACTCCAGGAGTTGGTGATAGACAGGGAGGCCTGGTGTGCTGCATTCCATGGGGTCACAAAGAGTCGAATACAACTGAGCGACTGAACTGAACTGAAACAGAAAGGACATAATAAGAATCCTAAATCATAGAGAAGCAGAAGTGTCTTGTGAAGGTATATAGGACAATGGAAACATTATGGAATTATGTCATGTACAGTGTTCTTAGTATAACAGGAAGGATGATAAGTAAGTTAATAAACAATCTTTACATACATAGAGGATTTTTCAACCGGGTAAAGCACATCCTGTAGTGTCTTTTTATTTTTTCACAGAAAAAGGAGATTTTTGAATTAGATTTCTGAGATATCTTCCACTTGCAAAGGTTTATCCTCTAAGTTAAGGCATTTTCAATTTTCTTTATTTACAATGTAAAAACCAACCAATAATATATAGTAGAGTGTCTAGTGAGGTAGCCTGATAAAACTTATTTCAGGAAGACAGAATAAAGCCTCAAAAAGAAAAAAAAATATAATTTTGAAATTGAAGAAAATATTATGGATATAGTAATTATGCCATCATGGCTTTTAAATATCTCAGTTGCATATATAAAAAGGAACCTCTTAGATGGAAAAAGACAGAGAAATTTAAAACATGTTGAAGAGTTTAAGCTAGTTCAGTGCCTCACTTCACAACTGAATGCTTATTGTTGAATGCTTCAATTCCTCATCCATATTAACTGTCTATTCTAGCGAGAAGCTTATTCTAGGATAGGAATTTGGATTTTAGATGAGATTAATAATCAAAAGATGCAGATCTGAGCCCCAACATTACTACTTATGTGACAGAAGGAAAATTATCTCAATCTTGTTTTCTATTAATAAAATAAAAACATAAATACTGACTTCTGTTAAAATCTATACTGAGGAATTCAGAGAAACCCTAAATAGAGCAGGAAAAAGCTAGCCAGTCATACATATGGTCATCATGTGACCGCTGTGCAATTCAGGAGGCCAACAATGTGTTGACATTCATAATCCTTTCACCATTCTAGAGGTAGAATGTAGGCATAGAAAAATGACCATTAACATATCATACATACAGGCCTTAATTTTGAATTATCAGTTAAGATATTAACCATTTATCTGAAAAAAAAAAAAACCAACATATAAAAGCAACTGTGGAGTACAAATGTGGAGTAGCGAGAATCATCTACACTGGTGCAAACAAACCAAAAAAAGGTACATTATCTGTAGAAAATTTTAAAATGGTAATAAACCAATAGAAACTGATCAGCTTTAATTATCACCATGATCTGGCAATTTTAAACAATGTCAATGATAAAAACACACCTCTCCAGAAACACATTTCTTGGTCCTACTGTTGAGTTTATATATATATATGGTGGTGGTTTAGTTGCTAAACGGTGTCCAATTCTTGCAACCCCATGGACTGTAGCCCACCAGGCTCCTCTGTCCATGGGATTTGCCAGGCAAGAATACTGGAGTGGGTTGCCATTTTCTTCTCCAGGGTATCTTCCCGACCCAAGAATCGAACCCAGCTCTCTTGCATTGCAGGCAGATTTTTTACCAACTGAGCCATGAGGGAAGCACTTTCAAAAGTGAAGTGAAAGTCTTAGTTGCTCAGTCATGTCTGACTCTTTGCAACCCCATGGACTATAGCCTGCCAGGCTCCTCTATCCATGGAATTCTCCAGGCAAGAAAGAATACTGGAGTGGGTAATTGTTCCCTTCTCCAGGGGATCTTCCTGACCCAGGGATTAAACCCAGGTCTCCTGCATTGCAGACAGATTCTTTACCATGTGAGCCACCTTGGAAACCTTAATATATATATATATAATATTACATATTATATATGTATAATATGTAATATATATGTACATAATATACATATATATATATGATATGTGCTCATTTGATACATATATATATATCACTAATAAGCATTTTATTGTACACAGAATCTAATTTAGAGAACTCCCAGTTATACCAATAGCACCTGACACACAACACACACAGACTCAACTACAGGAGTTCCTTTGGAGAATAAGTTCTGAACAGTTTAGAATTATTGAGGCTCACTTTGGGTGCAGTTCACTTCTCCAATCTTCTGGTACAACATATCCATATCCTTGTTTACAGTTTCAAAATAAATAATGACAGTGCAATAAATGTCTCTACTTTTGGAGCAGGGTTCACTATGCTTATTAGTTTTATACTGCTGCTGTAACAAATCACAAACTTAATGGCTTAAAAGTTTTAAATGGCTTCAGTATTCCTTTCTGTAAATGCAAAAATTAGTCTCTTTCCCTGCCTCCAAAAGATGTCATGGAGATAAATCACTGGATTGGTACCAGAATCTGAATAAATCTGATGTTTAAATATAATGTCAATACTGGCCTCTTATCACCTTCCAAATAATTCAGAGCAAGAACTCAAGTCTCAAACTTCCCGGCCTCTGCAATGTTACCACCTACTAATAGGTTCCCCCTTCTTCCAGTTTCCAGTAACAATAACACTTCCTTTTGATCCCTCACCAGCAGCATCTTTAAAGTTCATATTTCTACTGAAAGTCTGTACAAGGCAATTTAGGCTACACAGTATTCTTCCAGCTTCCATCCAGTGCCTGATTCCAAAGTCATTCCCACAGTTTAGGTACTTATTACAGCAGCAGTCCACTTTTATTACCAAAGTCTATGTAGTTTTCTACTGCTCCATAACAAATTAACACATAACTAGTGGCTTAAGACAATACCTATTATTATCTCGCTAATTCTGCAGATTAAAAGTCCAGGTATGACATAACTGGGTCCTCACAGGGCTGAAATCTTGATGTCAACCAGCACTATAATTTCATCTGGGGCTTGAGTTCTTCTCCCAAACTTACCAGTTGTTGACAAAATTCAGTTCCTTTCAACTCTAGGAGTAACATCCCATTTTTCTTTCTGTCTCTCAGCCTGGGGGCATTCTCAGCTCCCAGATGTCACTCTCAACACTTTGCCATGTAATGTCCTTCTGTCACGTATCTGTTTGCTTCTTCAAGGTCAACAGAACATCTGCTGCTGCTTCTTGTCTCCTTTAATGTCTCACCTGATTACACCGGACTCACTCAGAATATTACCTTTTAATCAATTCAAAATCAAAAATAAACAATCCAATTGAAAAGCGGGCCAAAGAACTAAAAAGACATTTCTTCAAAGAAGACATACAGATGGCTAAGAAACATATGAAAAGATTCTCAACATCATTCATTATCAGAGAAATGCAAATCAAAACCACAATGATGTTCCATCTCATGCTGGTCAGAATGGCTGCCATCAAAAAGTTTACACACAATAAATGCTGAAGTGTGTAGATAAAAGGGAACCCTCTTACACTCTTGGTGGGAATGCAAACTAGTACAGTCATTATGGTGAACAGTGTGGAGATTCCTTAAAAAACTGGAAATAGAACTGCCATATGACCCAGCAATCCCACTGTTGGGCATACACATTGGGGAAACCAGAATTGAAAGAGACATGTGTACTCCAATGTTCATTGCAACACTATTTACAATAGCTAGGACATGGATGCAACCTATATGCCCATCAGTAGATGAATGGATAAGGACGTTGTGGTACATATATACAATGGAGTATTACTCAGCCATAAAAAAGAATGCATTTGAGTTAGTTCTAATGAGGTGGATGAAATTGAAGTCAGAAAGAGAAACACCAATACAGTATATTAACACATATATATGGAATTTAGAAAAACAGTAATCACTATCCTATATGTGAGACAGCAAAAGAGAAAGAGATGTAAAGAACAGACTTTTGAACTCTGAGGGAGAAGGTGAGGGTGGGATGATTTGAGAGAACAGCATTGAAACATATATATTACCATACGTAAAATAGACGACCAGTGCAAGTTTGATGCATGAAGCAGGGCACTCAAAGCCAGTGCTCTGGGACAATCCAGAGGGATGGAGTGGGGAGGTGGGAGGGGGGTTCAGGATAGGGGGACACGTGCACCCATGGCTGATTCATGGCAATGTGTGGCAAAAACCACAATACTGTAATTAGCCACCAATTAGAATAAATTAATTTAAAAAAATCAAATGGTTAGCACAAAGTGTTCTGTGTTCTTATTTCTCTTCTTCTTACCACCTTTTATAACCTAGTTTATAGACAGATGCCTCTTGTTTTAAAGCAGTGTGACTTTCAACAGTATGTTTCATATTCTCTGTAAAATCAAAGGAAAAGTTTAATAGAGTAAAGCATGTTCTTAATCTCAAAAAGTCCACCTAGTATGTTATATTAACACTCTACCTTTTTTAAAATATATTCTATAAAATGAAAACTTTAACAGATGTTTAAAAAGCTTTTAAGAACTGGCCCAAGAGAATTCGTGGAGAAACCTATTTGCTTTGTGCACAATTGTTTCTGCTGGCTGCGTGCATCTTTAGTGTAGCTCCTGTCTAAGGGATAACTCATTCATTTTAACTTTTGTCTTCTGTGTCCACTGAGGGAAATAAAGTCTCATTCACCCTCCTCTGCTCTGGTATATCTTTTCTTGCATGATCATGCTGTGGTTAGACTTTTAAGAGTATTTACTGTGTACACTATAAACAAAATCAGTATGTCTATGGGGACATGCACAAATCTCTACATTTCTAAAGATAACTGAAAACATGCACTCTTAAAAGTCATTAGATGAGAAGGAACTTCCCCCATCCATACAGAATCACTTGGTCTATTTTTGAAGTCTGACAAAATACCATTTAGAAATATGTTCATTTTGTATTTAATGTATACGTGCTATTGTCCATAGTATTATAAAAGGAAAGACATTCTACTAAGCTTTGTATTTCATTATTAATTTCTGTTGAAAAAAAAATAATTTCTGTTGTATTCAGGTAACAACTTGATTACAAAAGAAAAGCAGGTACTAAAGCAGGTCTAGTCTCTTGTTCCTCAAAGATGAACTGCACTGTGTTTCCCTGTCTGACAGATTCAGGCTGCTGCTATTAATCCCTGTAGAGTATTTATCAAATCTTTTGAGCGATATAGCAAATAAAATCAGAAAGCTACAGTAATTCAAACAGCAACAGTCAATTTTACGTAAGAATTTCTAATCCAAAACCACGTGCAACTTTACAGGTTTGAATGAACTTCACTACAGGAAGTAGTGAAAAGCCCTGAGAAATAAGCATAAATCATTATATATATGACATGACAAAGATTATGCACTAAAAGAATCATGTCAAATAATTTTCAATACCTTTTAAAAGTCAGTCACAGATATATAGTCACAAGAACCAAAAGAAATTTATTTACAAAATTTCTTACTTGACTGGTGGTGTGAACCAACAAACCATCAACTAAGACCCCACTAATAGTCTTCAAGTCAGTTCACACAAGAGAACAAGCACTGCAGTTTCTGATAATTAGGCCAGAAAAATGTCCTTCTGCATGTCCTTCCACTAAAAAAGGAGATATTAATACATTTGACCATAGGGACCTGTGCAAGTAGCAACATTTTAGCAACTTGCAGACTCACTTGAATCATAGCTTCTAGAGTGCTGTTCCCTGACTACCTCACATAGTTGTTTCACTATTTTTGTTGATTTCTTTGTAGGCTTCTTTCTCTTTTTCTTCTCTTTCATTGGTCTTCTCTTTTTCTCCTCCTCTGTTGGCTCCTTTTTCTTCTTCTTCTCTGCTGTTGGCTCCTTTGTCTCCTCCATTGCTGGCTTCTTTCTCTTCATTGTCCTTAATACCAGTATAAACTGCTTTGTTATAACCTTCTCGATTCCGAGCAATTTCAATGGCAAAAAATTGTATCCTGGGTGCTGAAAGGTGAGTAGAATTGATTATTGTCCTAGTCCTAGTTAAGTTGAACTAACATACAAAGCATTCAAGTATAGTCTTAAGATTCAGAGATGTGAAATTCTAATCCTATACTAAATGAAGCTGAAAATACTTATTATCTCCAGTTACTCAAGATACAGTAATATGATCTTTAAAGTTATAACAAAATGATTCCCAAACTATCCATGTCATTGATTCATCAGTACAACCAGACTCCTCACTCTCCTTATTCAGAAACAATCCCAAAGGCAAGAAACTTACCAAAGATGGTGTTTTCTTCAGTGTAGCCCTGTGAACAGTTCAGTCGCAGCAAAGTACCATAGTTGAAGTCTTCCACAATCCCATCGAACTTTAAGCAGAATGGCCTCCACTTCTATAAAGGCAAAAAAAATATCTTAGCTAGAAATGCAGGAGGCTGGTGAAGTCAGGCCAGGAGAGGGGCTTCCGTTTCCCCAGTAAGGAAAATAACCACAGTGAAAGAGACTAGAATTGAGCTGATTGCTAGTTTCACTAGCTATGAGTTTCTGTGCTATCTTTGGCATCTTTAAGCTGGTATTTTCCACCATGAACAATATTTAAATCTGATAAAATACTTAAATCCTTGTCTAGAGAAGAGAATTAAACTTTAATTTCTTAAGTATATTCTCTGTTTTAAGTTATTTGCTAGTTCAGCCCAAAATGGTTACTCATTCCCACTGAAGCACAAATAAGACAAAGAAGGCAGGAATTAGGCCCAAAGTCACAAAGTTAAATTTTAAAAAAGAAGTCCATTCAACAAAGGCAGTTTTCCAAAGATCAGTAACAGCCTGCTTAGAGTTAAAAGTTTTCATTCTTCATAAGCCAAGAGTCTACTCTCAAGGAAAACCATTTCCTAAGTATAAGCATTTTAGTGCTCTGTAAAAGTAGAAGATAATCAAGTAAGCAATGCAAAACACAAGTTTTCCAATTATCCACAGCTTGTGATATGATTTTAAATCCAGAGGACTCAAACACCTTTCCGTACTCTATTTGCTAGCCTTCTATCTAAGCCTTCTGGTTAAACTACTCACATAAAAAAATTTATTCCTTCTCCTCTGAAAGAGCTAGGTGTGTAGTGATAAAAGGTCCAAACCAAAGTGGAAAAAGAACCATATTCAGTGAACATGAAAAATCCATAAACCAGAAAAACATTCATTTAATAACATATTAGTTTATTAAACTACAGAAAAGCCCTGCTTCTTAACATATCTGTCTTAAAACAACCCACTCCCAAGTCTAAAGGTATAAAAATGTATTCATGATCAATAATTGTTGATCAGATGCTAGGCAATATTTAAAAGAGAGGATTCTTACCTCTTTAGCTGATTCTGATTTGAGCTCTTCTGGATCCAGTATATCTATCCTGAGATTCTTAAAATTTTCCCGAAACTCAGAATAGATTTGGTCATCCACTTTGGTGAGTTTCAGGAACTGTGGGTCAACTGATGAAATCAGCTGCCAGAGAGTAAGACAACATACAGATGCTAGTCTCTAATTTGCTATACTTCTGTCCCTTCTTCCCCCAAAATTCCTCATGGTTCTCAGGGCAGGAGAGTTCTTTAGAATATATAGACAGCCTAGGTTTCAGATGAAATCATGACATAATTCTAAAGAGCCATAATATACTACAGTCCCTTCTACCAATTTAAACTACTTTGGTCCTAGTAATACCTGGCTATTACCCTCTGTGGGTTGTTTATTCAGTCAAGAAACATTTATTTAGTGCCTACTAGGGGCCAGAATGGCTTCCCTGGTGGCTCAGTGGTAAAGAAGTTGCCTGCAATGCAGAAGACCATGGTTTGATCCCTGGGCTGGAAAGATCCCCTGGAGGAGAGCACGGCAACCCACTCCAGTACTCTTGCCTGGAGAATTCCATGGACAGAGGCGCCTGGTGGGCTATAGCCCATGGGGTCACACAGAGTCAGACATTATTGAAGCGATTAAGCAGCAGCAGCAGCTGCAGCATGGGTCAGACATCCTTTTGCTGGTGAGCAACAGAACACTGGGCAAAGAAGCACAACTCCTCACTGTCAAAGCAAAATTCACTTTCATACCCCTGTTCTCTGTAGATAAGATTTTAGAGTAATAAAAATTATCTCCAAAACACAAGTATTTTACTTACTGAGAATGGTGCTTAGCACAGCACTATACACTGAAATTACATATTTAATATTGCTTCATAAAGAACATAGACAACTCACTTTGTAGTAGATTTCAGCATGCTGCATTGCTCTCATGGCCCAAGCCATTTCAATATCAGGCTGCAAAGGAGTGAAGAACGCCAGGTCAGAACTCACCTAATCTTGCTACTAAAGAACAAATTTAAAAAGTCTGTGGATGCCTAGTTAATGTTCAAGAGGGCTACCAAGTTTGGTGTTATTATCAAAGGTTAAAAACTAGACTAGTGAGTCTGGAAAATATAATCATCTTTTTGTCCTTATAACAACCAAAAGAAAACCTACACAGCCTAATAAACAAAATGAGTCACTGGCTGTCTCCTCAGCAGTTAGTGCAAGTATAGAAGACTACATAAAGCAGCAGATAAATCATCTCAGGACTGAGTTAAATCATTTTAAAACTGAAATACCACATACACCACTAAGGACAAAGTAAGATAACAGAAGTGAGGTTACTCTTCACATTTAAGACTGTAGCATGTCACAACCCATCATTTGTGTTTATCAGATAGCCAATTCCCTATCCTAAAATACTTAGAAATGAATCAGTATCATGAAGCAGGCTGGATTATAAAAAGCCTTACAAAGCACCTGTTTCATCGGAATCTCTTACACCAAATAAACGAATTTATTTCATTGACTCCAGAAAAAAAAATTGCATTTTTACCTCCATGCCTTAGACCATGCCCTTTTCCTGACTGTCAATCCATGCCTTTGTCCATCTACACTTTGGAGATCCAGTTCCATAACCACTTCCTCAGCGGTCTTCCTCTACTGTCTGGGTCCTTAGGGTTTCTTCTTTGGCTAAACTCCTTCGGATCTTATACCCTGATCCGCCAATCTACCAGCATACATCACATTATTATTAAAGCGTTATCATTATTTCCATGTCCGTGTGTCTTAACTCAAAATACATCATGGGCTTTCTCCTTAGGATCTAAACCAGACACCAGTGAACTTTACTGCACAATGGAACCACCCTGGGACCTTTAAAAAACTGATTCCTGACTCTCTCCCCCGAGATATTGTGATTTAACTAGGATGGATTGCAACCTGAACATTGGGATATTTTAAAAGATTCCCAAATAACTCTAAAGTGTGGTACAGTTTGGGAACTACCCCTATTCGCATTAGGCCTGCGTTTGGGGACTGAAAAGATTAGAATTAATTGAAAGGCGCAGTTTCTGGCAGACACAGGAAGAGTCTACGGAAGATAATTGGGTAGGGGGTTACAATTTGGTGGCGAGCCCTACAGACTAACCCAGGATAGCTGGGTTAGTGGAAGCTGTGGGTGAGTCATACTCACATCGTTGCCATAAGACTCGGCTGGGAGAGAAAGAGCATGTGCCACTGACACCAGTTCTCCGGAAACCTAGGAAAGGAAAAAGAGATACGGAAGGAACGTTCGAGGTTCGACCCAGCTCGGCTTCCCCACTCACCCGACCACAGAGCAACGTCTCACCAACTCCTCAGTTCCACCGGTGGCCTCCATGTTGCAGCCCACAAAGCGTGGTCCCACTTCTCCGAAAATGACTTTTGCCGTACTCCGTCCTCGGCTTTCAGTTGGTTAAAAACGCAGGGCGGGCAAGAGCGACTTTCATCCGGCTGCGCCTGCGCCTGCGCCTGCGCCTGCACCACACCCTCCCTCGCCTAGAGGCGATACTCCCAAGGCCCCTCCTCGCTCGCCCCGCTCAGGAACGAAGGTGTGGCTTAGATGGCTGCAGGAGCACTAGGAGGTGGTTCAAATGTAAATTTCGCATCCCCGCTGCACAGTCTTGCTGTTAGTCAAATTTACATTCTCCATTTGTGCTCGCACACCTTTTATTTGGGGACATACGCACTCCGCAACACCCCAATCAGCAACTAAGTTACAAACAAGCATGATACTAGGAATTGGAGTAGGTTGTATGTCAAGGAAGAATTATGCTGGTAAGATGCTAAATTCACAGCGAAGGTTTCGTTTTCTTCCACTGGGGTCTAACTCTCCCAAGAATTAGTCGCCTTGGATCATGGGCCTGTCATCCACCATGATTTGGGGAGAGCAGGGGGGCTTTGTATGCCGAATATTAGAGAGTTGAGACTCTACCCTAAAAACAATAAGCTACTGAATGCCTTTAACTAGACCAGCCTCATGATCAAACTTAAATCATAAGAAGGTCACTGAAGTACCATATGGAAGGTAAATTTGAGGAAGGCAAAACTGGAGGCAGACTAACTTGAAGGCATTGGGTGGTTAAAAACCTAAGCTGAGGCATTGACAGTTGAGATGGACGTTGAGAATTAATAAGGGAAACAGAATCTATAGGACTTTTTGACTAACTGGATATGGAGGATAAAGAAGAATTAGGATTCCAGCATGACTCACAGGTTTCAAAATACAATTGGGGGATAAATGACATTGAGTTAGAAAACACAGGAGGGATGATGAATTTAATGAAGAATCTATAGAACATTAGGGTAGAGTTGACTAGTCAGAGGGAGATCTGATCAGAGATATAAATCTGATAGTTGATACTTCCGATTTAATTGAGCTGTCCCAGGGAAACTATGAAGAACTATAAAGACACAAAGAGAAGGAGGCCAACAACAGAACTATTTGGGAAGAAGAAAGGACAGCAAAAAGACAGAGATAGTTATCAGTGAGACACAGGAAAGAACAGAGGGAGAGTCTCACAGAAGCCAACGGTAAGAGAACTCTCAGGAGGAAGTGGTGAACAGTGTTCACTACCCTGGGTTGAGTACCCTCAGCCCAGAAATTTTGAAAGGTCCTTGAAAACCTTAGCAAGAGCCATTTCAGTGGAATGGTGAGGACAGAAGTCAGAGGGCAGTGGGTTGAGAAAGGAGTGGGAGTTAAAGAAGACTTGATAATGACCATACAAGGTTCTTCCCAAGAGTTGCAGCTAGAAAGAGACATGAGGTCCAAGGAATTTCTAAACTGGTGGTTAAAAAAAGAAAAAAAAAAAACAGAACATGAAAATCTACGTTGGTATCCAACAGATCTCCAGAACTTTTTCGTATTGCAAAACTGAGACTCTATACCCATTAAACAACAATTCCCCATTTTCCTTGACCCCTAGCCCCTGGTTACCACCACACTTTCTTTTTTTCTATGTCTTTGACTACTTTAAATACCTCATATAAGTGGATTCATATAGCATTTCTTTTGGTGACTGGCTTATTTCACTTAGTATAATGTCCTCAAAGTTCATCCATGTTGTTGCCAATGTGACAGTATTTCCCTCCTTTATAAGGCTGAATATTATTCCGCTTTATGTATACAACACATTTTCTCTATCCATTTTTCTGTCAGTGAACATATGGGTTGCTTCCTTATGTCTATTGTGAACAGTGTCACTAGGAGCATGGGTGTGCAAATATCACTTCCAAACTCTGCTTTGAATTCTTTTGGATTTATTTCCAAAAGTGAGATTACTGGATCATGTGATAATTATAATCTAAACTTTTTGAGGAACCTCAAGGACTTTAAAAATTATGATGTTAATTTTAAAGAGACTTAAGTGTACTGGCGAATTGGTCCTAGAAGGTGAGATAGGTGTATCTCCAGGTACATGGAATGAAGACAGGTAGCATAAACAGGAAATTGGTGTGATCCCACCAGATGCTTTCTGTTTTCTCTATGAAGCATGAGAGAGCAACTGAGAGCAAGAGGCATTGTGAGAGCAATAGTCTGGTCTTGAGAAGTCGTGCACAGCAATTCAGACGAGAGGGAGAAGAAAGGTAACAAGGAGATGGAGGGAAGTTTTCAGGGACCAGCTAAAACTAGAGGACATGATTCTGCAAGGGTAACAGTCTGTATGTAACCCAGGGGTCTGAATGTATGATGGGTCATCCACATGGATGCTAAATGCTAGTGAATGTGAAAGCCTGACCAGGACATCAATAGACAACAAGAAAATGGAGGAATAGGCTCAAGATGATGGCCAAATCAATGCAGAACAAGTGCATATGGGTAGAATTCCAAGAACCACAACTAACCTTTTACCTGAGGAAGCACTTAGGTAATTTGCTTTATCTAATATTTTGGGCAGATTCATCACCTCTAATTCTTTCAAATCTATCAAAATATACAGTAACAAAAATTTTTTTTAAACAGTAAAGAAAAAAAAAGATATATATAGTATGGGCATGCTTTGTTTTTTGTTAGGAATGTTTTTTTCCTAAATGAGGGAAATTCTCACTATTCAAGTACTCACAGCTTTAGATACTTGCAATGTGGGAGACATGGGTTCAGTCCCTGGGTTGGGAAGGTCCCCTGGAGAAGGGAAAGGCTACCCACTCCAGTATTCTGGCCTGGAGAATTCCATGGACTGTATAGTCTATGAGATCACAAACAGTTGGACATGACTGAGTGACTTTCACTTTCAGAGACCAGGAACTGGGTCCTCACAAGACTGGAAAAGCCAACTGCTTCCATATTGCCAAAGAGCAGGAAATAAAACTGCCACCCAGAGGCCTTTCTGACTGCCAGGCAAAGGAACCAGCCCAGGCAGAGGTTATAAGAAAAAGCACTGGGTTTGTGCCCATACCTGTTGTTTCAGATGGACACAAAGTAGCTGGATATTAAAATAAGAGAAAGGGGGAGAGGTGGTGGACTTCAGGAACCATATCAAGGAGAGAAAGACCTTTGGTGTGGAGTAACAAAACTAGAGATGGAAGTCCACTGGGATTATTCCCTCTTTTTTCTGGAAGGGAATCACTGAGCTGAATTTCAGCTTCCTTCTAAGACAGTTGATGCAGACTTGCCATAGGTGGACCTGAAGGCATCGCTTATCCTGACTATGCTGCTGAGGGATAACAAGGATGTGGAGAAGATGAAAGCTATAATTGTTGGAGCTAAGGTGCCATGGGGTAGAGGAAAGCATCTCACATTATTGAGTATAAGTTTGTCCAACTCTTTTTACGATCCCTTGGACTGTAGCCTGCCAGGCAATGGGTTGCCATTTCCTTCTCCAGGGAATCTTCCCAACCCAGGGATCAAACCTGCGTCCCTTGCATCTCCTGCATTGGCAGGCAGATTCTTTACCACTAGCGTCACCTAAATTTACCTTAAATGAAATGAAAGCTGTTGGTTTTGAGCAGAGGCATTATATGACCTGATCATACATTTTAATAGCATTATTCTGGTTGTTGAATTGATTATCAGTGGGTGGTTTGGTGGAGCAGGGGGGAGGGTGAAGCAAAGAAAAAAGTACAGTAACCTAGGAGGAAAACTGATGTTGGTTTGGAACAGGATGGTGGCAGTGGAGGTGGTGACAAGTGGTCAGATTCTGGATATATTCTGAAAAATCAGCTCATAAGATTTCCTGACAGGATAAAAATGAGAGGTGCATGGAAGAGCAGAGTGAAAGATCACCCTCAAGTCCATGGCACAAAAAACTGGGAGGAGAGAATTGCCATTACGTTCAGATGGGATTTACTGCCAGTGGAGAAGGTTCAGAGGGGAAGATGGGGGAGTTCGATTTTGGACTCGTAGATTTGCATTGACTCTTAAGCAATTTCTCAGCAAAACATTGAAAATAGGCCACCATATAAGAGTAAGGATGGAAGATGCAGTGTTGGAGGTTTGAAGAGAGAAAACAGGTTTTAAAATAACAGGGTGGGCAGGGATGGGGGCATGAGAGAAATGAGCAGTTTGAAGATTTGGACTAAAAATCTGGTGGAAAGATGTTTTAGGTTAAATAGAGACACTGGGAGTTCCGAGATCTGACAGCGCTCATTCTCTATGATCCAGGTACCTGAGTCCACAGGTGGAGGGGCAGCCTTCCCTACCAGTGCCCCACGGGTGACAGATTAAATCTGGGCTCACATAACTACTGTTCAGTCTACCCTCTGCCTCAGTGAAGTACACCAGGCAATGCCTTCCTTCATTCTACCCCCAGATGGAGATACTCTGCCTCCATTCTACCTGAGTTCCATTTGCCAGGAAGGCTGGACATTCTACAATAGTTCTGAGCCTGTCCTGAGAGCTCCCGGCATCATACGGAGATTTACACAGATGCTTCTGTCTGCCCACACTGCTGCGAGCTACAGCGGTGGCCAGTGTGAGTTTCCTGTAGCTTTCCTCTTCCTTGAGTTCCATGCAGCACCATGCTTTCTAATCACGATTCCCATCAGCACTCCCTGAAGCAGAGTTCCATGTAGGCACCGCACCTCAATGGGATAATTTGAGTACCCAATACTTAGTGGGATGCATCCTGGTAGGGGTGACTACAAGAGCTATATTTTTGGGGTACTGGTTGCCCCACATATTCCACAAAGGCCTTACAGAGGCACCTACAAAATGAAAATTTTAGAAACACTTTGGCCAGGAGGGCTGGGGATTGAAGGAGCAGCATCTCACACTTCTGGACCTTTCTGCCCCCAAATAAGGATGTGCTGCAGGCATAATACCTCCTGTGGGTGTGCGTGTTACTTGTCGTCTTCTCCATGAAGTTCAGGAAGAAAAAAAGGGCCATGGAGGTGCCCGGGCACCCTCTCCATTCAGCAAAGCCCTCTACCCCCACCCAGTCAATGGTCAGATACAATGTTTTCTCCTTATCTTCATTTGCCATAAATATAAGGAATACACCCCAAACATCTTACATAGTGAACAGATAGCTTCCTGGCAAAAGTCCTATATGTCAAACAAACAAACAAACAGTAATGTGTGCTCTTTAGCAGTAGCTTAGCCATTCAGCAATATAGTCTTTTACAAATACACATTTTTAGGCCACCTCCCCCCACCCACCCACACACACATACCACATTTAGAGAAGCACATTGACGTTCACTGGTAGTTTAGTAATATGATCACCCAGGTAAGTCATTCAGAAGACGGCAGTCTCCTCCAGTATTTCTGAAAATTGTTTTCAGATATTTAAGGTGATCATATGCTGCTGCTCCCCTTGGTCATTTAGCACATCTCATTCAGGCAAGGAATACCGTGAAATTGTCCCTTGGCTCTCCTTTCACTCAAGAAAGAGAACTTCCAAGTTAAATCTGTCAAGACTCAGCATTTCTGAAATGGTACTCAGGAAGAGGGAATGGAGTCTGACTCTTGATTTTTCTCTTCATCACCATTATGTTCAGGCAAACATTTGAAAAAGATAAGCAGACTCAGGGCAACTTAGAATTGCATAGCCTCTCAGCTCTCAGAAATTGGGAATTTAAAGGCACTAAAACTGCATCCAATCAATAGCCCTGCTCACTGAAGGCACATAGAAGTGCAGTATAGCATAGAGCCTTGGTGCTCAAAGTATGGTCCACAGACCAGCCCATGAATCAAATTCTGCATGCAATTTGTGAGCACAGTGAAGTCTGAAAAGTTCAGCTCGAGTGATTGGTTAAGAGCTGGGGCACTGACTAGAGCAGCGGTTCTCCAACTTGAGTGTACGTCAGAGTCACCTGGAAGGTGTTTTAAACCACAGGTGACTGGGCCTTCACCCCAGAGTTTCTGATTCAGTAGGTGAAGGATAGGGCCTGAGGACTTGCATTTCGAACAAGTTCCCAGGCAATACTGATACTATTATTATTCTGGGGACAACACTTTCAGAAAGGAAAAAAACAAAAAAACTGGACTAGAGACAAAGCTGGATGGAAACTATGGCTGTATTTGTTTAACCTCACATGAATCTCTTAAACTAAGCCTTCGTTTCTTCCTATGTAAAGTGGAAATAGGGTACCAGTGTTCTGTGTTACTATGAAGATTAAATGAGGAACTAGGGAGAGGGCCCATGGCACAGGGCCCGCCACGTGATAAAACTCAAACAGATGTAGCCAATTATTGTTATTATTATTCAAAGCATACCACGGCAGACATTTCATCCTCCTCTAACATCCCTTTTCCCCTGTCTCTCCAGGGAATTCTGTCCCCAAAATCACGTAGCTAAATTATACGCAGAGTATGGACAATCCTCGGATAAAGCTCGGTGCTCAGAACATGGAGGACAAATCCTGTCATGGCCCATATCGGAAGAAAAAGGCTGGGGCTGATCTTAGAAAGAGTGAAGATCACAGTCACCTGCAACCTGCCATCCAACACAATAGGGCAAAGTCTTGCCACTACCCTGGCCTAGACCAGCTGGTGTCCTTGATGTTCCCACTCAACACAAGCTAGTAGGTGCCCTCTAACAGGGCATCAGGGACTCTCTTCAGTATCTGTCTTAAACTACAGCAATCAGTCCCAACCTCTCCCCCGCACCCTCACAACACCGGGGCTATTCACTCCGTTTTGTCTATTTAGAGTTCTTTTGCTTCAGATTTTTCCCAGGGTGAGACCCTGTTTTTCCATCTTCCCTTCACTGTGCACCTCACACCTACGAAAGGAGAACCACAGCTAGTGATGCGTCTGTAGCCTTTTAACTCCCTGTTTTCCTCCAGACCCAGGATAACTGAGGGGATCCTACTGTCGTCTACCACAGAATATGCATGCATGCATTCATTCATTCTCTCATTCAATTTATGATGCTGCTGTCAACACGGTTTCACCTTCTACTAAACAAACTTTAGTGTGTGTGTTAGTCACTCAGTCGTGTCCGACTCTTTGCGACCCCATGGATCGGAGCCCTTTAGGATTCCTTAAAATATCAAAGTTGTGAACACTACGTAGGTTCTACTATGTACTATGGACCCATTCCGAACTCCTCCCTGTAATTAAAATTCCACTGGCATTCCAGCCATAGTAATGCAGGTCTGTGGCAAACTCTTTCATTACAGCAAAACAAAGCCCCATAGTGACCTAATCTGGAAAGACAAGATCCCAGGACCCATAGAGAAAGGAGACCAGAAAGGAAGGCAGGCCACAAAGAGGAAGGGAGTCAGGCTTCCCCACCCTCTGTACTCTTGGGCCTTCTGTGGAAAGAGGCTTTTAAGCTAGGTGCTCAAGGCCCGAAGAGCAGCTGTTGTCCAGTCTAGTGCCAGCACTTCCTGGTCCTGATCCATTCAGCCCTTCTATCAGAACTTTCCACTCTGATTCTACTTTTGAGAGTCTAGGAGGTACTGCAGGCAATGAAGCAGCAAACATTTCTATCTTTTTTGTGTGTTCATCTAAGCCTCTGTATTAATAAGGCATGAAACAATGCAAAACCAGGAAGAAGCTTTTATCCTTATCAATATCATCAAAGGCCGTACAGGACTATTCCTCATGTCCTCACCTGTCATCTCCTTGAAGAAGCTGAATCTCACCACCCAGTGAAAATGGGTACATATCCACCACGTTTCTCTCCATCATATCACCCCGTTTTATTTTCTTACTGTCACTTATCACTATCTGAAATCGACTCGGTAGTTTATTTATGTTCTGTCTCCACTCCCTAGAAGGAGTGGTCCCTGAGCACAGAACCCTTGTGATCTTCAATGTCTTGGATCCCCAGAGTCTAAAACTGTGTCTGGTACGTAACTGGTGCTCAGTGAATATTTGCTTTATGAATGAACGGACGCACGGGTAGCTGGGTGAATGATGCCCTCTTAAAAGGGGCTCCGGGGCTACTTGGCTTTCTCTTTCTCTCCCTCAAACACTCAAGCCCCGATCCACAAACTAGAGGGCCAGCGGAAACTCCCCACTAAATAGCTTGAAGGTCTAGGGCACACAGCTGACTTGGGAAGTCCGTACAGCGCTGATGCGCATGTCCACATGCCACTGATACGCGTCCATCTTCGCATTACTCTTCTCGATGACTCTTAGGATGGGTCTGAAAACTAACGCCATCCCCATGCTTGCTCTCAATCCTCCCGGAAATGTTCGCCACCACAGGGAACATAAGAAACTATCCACAAAATTAATTCAGATAGGAAAGAGCGGACCCGAATTCTGTACAACCGTTAAGACAAACCGCCACACTTCCCATCAGCCATTGGCGCTGCCCACCCGGAAGGCCGCGCAGGAACTTCCTGTTGCTGTTGCTATGGCTTTGGGGGCGGATCTTCAGGAGGGCGCTCTCAGTTCAGTTCAGTCGCTCAGTCCTGTGTGACTCTTTGGGGCCCCATGGACTGCAGCACGCCAGGCTTCCCTGTCCATCACCAACCCCCCGGAGCTTACTCAAACTCATGTCCATCCAGTCGGTGATGCCATCCAACCATCTCATCCTCTGTCGTGCCCTTCTCCTCCCGCCTTCAATCTTTCTCAGCATCAGGGTTTTTTCCAATGAGTCAGTTCTTCGCATCAGGTGTCCGGAGTATTGGAGTTTCAGCTTCGGCATCAGTCCTTCCAAAGAATATTCAGGACTGATTTCCTTTGGATTGGCTGGTTGGATCTCCTTGCAGCCCAAGGGACTCTCCAACATCACAATTCAAAAGCATCAATTCTTCGGCCCTCAGCTTTCTTTATAGTCCAACTCTCACATCCATACATGACTACTGAAAACACCATAGCTTTGACTAGACGGACCTTTGTTGGCAAAGTAATGTCTCTGCTTTTTAATGTGAGGCCGCTCCCCTGCCTCTCAATTGCATATCCACTTCCGTGGTGCTCCCCCCCCACCCGGAGCAGTTTTGCGGACTCAGCGCTCTAGCTACAGTCGCTTTCCCCTCCCGCTTTATCTCGCTCAGGTCCCTTAGTGGGTCTAAGAGCAGAGACTGGGCGGCGAAGAGAATCTCTTCCCAGGCCGTCTTCATCGCTTGGTGAAACTGCGGCCGCTTGATGGCAGTATAACGCTTTAATTGCGTGTCACTCCGCTCTTTCCCCCGCCCTTCCTGTTTGGAAAAAAGTGCTCTTCGGACTCAAAACAAAAATTCTGTCTCCACAGAGACGGGACTGTTTCAGGGCGGCCTTGTTGCTCCCATTTCTTTCCTTAAATCTCTGTGGCAATCCGATGGGCAGGACTGTGACAGTGAAATGTTTTTTAATGTGAGTTTCTTTGATTTTTAGCCCGCTTTTGTAAACTTTCTCGCCTGTGCTCCATCCCCCCGCCCTTTTAAGCCGTCGTGTTGAGTCTCCTGTAGGGCTTATTTTAGCTTTTGTTCGTTAAATGAATTTCAAGAAGCTGAGCATATAACAGTTGAAAGGTCAGAAAGTATGAAGGTAAACAACACCTTAGTATTTTTGTGTTTTGTCTTTTATAACTGGTAGCATTTTTTAAATGCATTTTCCTATTCTAACAAACAACGTTTGAAAGAGTTCCATCTTACTTCACACTATCAAGATCATACAGTATTGACCATTTTGTACCCTGATATTTTAAAAGCCCCAAAATATATGCTTTAAGCTTTCTTCTGTTTTCGCTGTTTCCTTGGGAAAATTCCTGAAAGTGCAACACAACTGTTTTTCTTTTTCAGTGTTTTACAGGGTTTACCATACCATTGTAAAGATTGAGTGTTACTTGAATTTATTCTTGGAATTCTTTTTAACTAAAGTCCCTGTTTGACGATGATGATGGTATTTTAAAATTGTGGTATAATTAACATGTAACAAATATGCATGCTTTTCTAATAGGGGTCAAATCTATTGCATTAAGGAAGAGAGCCTGAGCTCAGTCTGAGTATGACAGAGAGCTGGGGGGTTTACAACAGATAATCAGAGAAAGGGATCGGATTAGAAAAATTCTCACTAAAATTTTACACTTTGCAGGAATCTTGGTAATGGAAGGCCAGGGTGGAGGCCTCCTGGATTAAAGGTTGATGAAGGTGGTAGGCTTTGCCATAATGACCCATGATAGGCCTCCACCCTGGCAAGAGCAAAGTTTAAAATTCTAGTGCGTTTTCTACGATCCAGTTATAAAAGACAATACAAAGGAAAATTAAATGAAAATTAAAACTAAAATTTTGTTAATTGAAAATTTAGTGAAAAAATTCCCATTTCTGATCCAGTTCTTCAAACCTACCATAATTTCTAACTCCTTAGCCTTGCTTAGCAAGAATACTGTTCGACAAGTTTAGCAAGAAACTTTCTACCCTCAGTGCCTCCTTTCTGTAGTTTTCCAGCCAACAGACACCTTAACTCTGATTATCTGTTGTAAACCCCCCAGCTCTCTGTCATACTCAGACTGAGCTCAGGCTCTCTTCCTTAATGCAATAGATTTGACCCCTATTAGAAAAGCATGCATATTTGTTACATGTTAATTATACCACAATTTTAAAATACCATCATCATCGTCAAACAGGGACTTTAGTTAAAAAGAATTCCAAGAATAAATTCAAGTAACACTCAATCTTTACAATGGTATGGTAAACCCTGTAAAACACTGAAAAAGAAAAACAGTTGTGTTGCACTTTCAGGAATTTTCCCAAGGAAACAGCGAAAACAGAAGAAAGCTTAAAGCATATATTTTGGGGCTTTTAAAATATCAGGGTACAAAATGGTCAATACTGTATGATCTTGATAGTGTGAAGTAAGATGGAACTCTTTCAAACGTTGTTTGTTAGAATAGGAAAATGCATTTAAAAAATGCTACCAGTTATAAAAGACAAAACACAAAAATACTAAGGTGTTGTTTACCTTCATACTTTCTGACCTTTCAACTGTTATATGCTCAGCTTCTTGAAATTCATTTAACGAACAAAAGCTAAAATAAGCCCTACAGGAGACTCAACACGACGGCTTAAAAGGGCGGGGGGATGGAGCACAGGCGAGAAAGTTTACAAAAGCGGGCTAAAAATCAAAGAAACTCACATTAAAAAACATTTCACTGTCACAGTCCTGCCCATCGGATTGCCACAGAGATTTAAGGAAAGAAATGGGAGCAACAAGGCCGCCCTGAAACAGTCCCGTCTCTGTGGAGACAGAATTTTTGTTTTGAGTCCGAAGAGCACTTTTTTCCAAACAGGAAGGGCGGGGGAAAGAGCGGAGTGACACGCAATTAAAGCGTTATACTGCCATCAAGCGGCCGCAGTTTCACCAAGCGATGAAGACGGCCTGGGAAGAGATTCTCTTCGCCGCCCAGTCTCTGCTCTTAGACCCACTAAGGGACCTGAGCGAGATAAAGCGGGAGGGGAAAGCGACTGTAGCTAGAGCGCTGAGTCCGCAAAACTGCTCCGGGTGGGGGGGGAGCACCACGGAAGTGGATATGCAATTGAGAGGCAGGGGAGCGGCCTCACATTAAAAAGCAGAGACATTACTTTGCCAACAAAGGTCCGTCTAGTCAAAGCTATGGTGTTTTCAGTAGTCATGTATGGATGTGAGAGTTGGACTATAAAGAAAGCTGAGGGCCGAAGAATTGATGCTTTTGAATTGTGATGTTGGAGAGTCCCTTGGGCTGCAAGGAGATCCAACCAGCCAATCCAAAGGAAATCAGTCCTGAATATTCTTTGGAAGGACTGATGCCGAAGCTGAAACTCCAATACTCCGGACACCTGATGCGAAGAACTGACTCATTGGAAAAAACCCTGATGCTGAGAAAGATTGAAGGCGGGAGGAGAAGGGCACGACAGAGGATGAGATGGTTGGATGGCATCACCGACTGGATGGACATGAGTTTGAGTAAGCTCCGGGGGGTTGGTGATGGACAGGGAAGCCTGGCGTGCTGCAGTCCATGGGGCCCCAAAGAGTCACACAGGACTGAGCGACTGAACTGAACTGAGAGCGCCCTCCTGAAGATCCGCCCCCAAAGCCATAGCAACAGCAACAGGAAGTTCCTGCGCGGCCTTCCGGGTGGGCAGCGCCAATGGCTGATGGGAAGTGTGGCGGTTTGTCTTAACGGTTGTACAGAATTCGGGTCCGCTCTTTCCTATCTGAATTAATTTTGTGGATAGTTTCTTATGTTCCCTGTGGTGGCGAACATTTCCGGGAGGATTGAGAGCAAGCATGGGGATGGCGTTAGTTTTCAGACCCATCCTAAGAGTCATCGAGAAGAGTAATGCGAAGATGGACGCGTATCAGTGGCATGTGGACATGCGCATCAGCGCTGTACGGACTTCCCAAGTCAGCTGTGTGCCCTAGACCTTCAAGCTATTTAGTGGGGAGTTTCCGCTGGCCCTCTAGTTTGTGGATCGGGGCTTGAGTGTTTGAGGGAGAGAAAGAGAAAGCCAAGTAGCCCCGGAGCCCCTTTTAAGAGGGCATCATTCACCCAGCTACCCGTGCGTCCGTTCATTCATAAAGCAAATATTCACTGAGCACCAGTTACGTACCAGACACAGTTTTAGACTCTGGGGATCCAAGACATTGAAGATCACAAGGGTTCTGTGCTCAGGGACCACTCCTTCTAGGGAGTGGAGACAGAACATAAATAAACTACCGAGTCGATTTCAGATAGTGATAAGTGACAGTAAGAAAATAAAACGGGGTGATATGATGGAGAGAAACGTGGTGGATATGTACCCATTTTCACTGGGTGGTGAGATTCAGCTTCTTCAAGGAGATGACAGGTGAGGACATGAGGAATAGTCCTGTACGGCCTTTGATGATATTGATAAGGATAAAAGCTTCTTCCTGGTTTTGCATTGTTTCATGCCTTATTAATACAGAGGCTTAGATGAACACACAAAAAAGATAGAAATGTTTGCTGCTTCATTGCCTGCAGTACCTCCTAGACTCTCAAAAGTAGAATCAGAGTGGAAAGTTCTGATAGAAGGGCTGAATGGATCAGGACCAGGAAGTGCTGGCACTAGACTGGACAACAGCTGCTCTTCGGGCCTTGAGCACCTAGCTTAAAAGCCTCTTTCCACAGAAGGCCCAAGAGTACAGAGGGTGGGGAAGCCTGACTCCCTTCCTCTTTGTGGCCTGCCTTCCTTTCTGGTCTCCTTTCTCTATGGGTCCTGGGATCTTGTCTTTCCAGATTAGGTCACTATGGGGCTTTGTTTTGCTGTAATGAAAGAGTTTGCCACAGACCTGCATTACTATGGCTGGAATGCCAGTGGAATTTTAATTACAGGGAGGAGTTCGGAATGGGTCCATAGTACATAGTAGAACCTACGTAGTGTTCACAACTTTGATATTTTAAGGAATCCTAAAGGGCTCCGATCCATGGGGTCGCAAAGAGTCGGACACGACTGAGTGACTAACACACACACTAAAGTTTGTTTAGTAGAAGGTGAAACCGTGTTGACAGCAGCATCATAAATTGAATGAGAGAATGAATGAATGCATGCATGCATATTCTGTGGTAGACGACAGTAGGATCCCCTCAGTTATCCTGGGTCTGGAGGAAAACAGGGAGTTAAAAGGCTACAGACGCATCACTAGCTGTGGTTCTCCTTTCGTAGGTGTGAGGTGCACAGTGAAGGGAAGATGGAAAAACAGGGTCTCACCCTGGGAAAAATCTGAAGCAAAAGAACTCTAAATAGACAAAACGGAGTGAATAGCCCCGGTGTTGTGAGGGTGCGGGGGAGAGGTTGGGACTGATTGCTGTAGTTTAAGACAGATACTGAAGAGAGTCCCTGATGCCCTGTTAGAGGGCACCTACTAGCTTGTGTTGAGTGGGAACATCAAGGACACCAGCTGGTCTAGGCCAGGGTAGTGGCAAGACTTTGCCCTATTGTGTTGGATGGCAGGTTGCAGGTGACTGTGATCTTCACTCTTTCTAAGATCAGCCCCAGCCTTTTTCTTCCGATATGGGCCATGACAGGATTTGTCCTCCATGTTCTGAGCACCGAGCTTTATCCGAGGATTGTCCATACTCTGCGTATAATTTAGCTACGTGATTTTGGGGACAGAATTCCCTGGAGAGACAGGGGAAAAGGGATGTTAGAGGAGGATGAAATGTCTGCCGTGGTATGCTTTGAATAATAATAACAATAATTGGCTACATCTGTTTGAGTTTTATCACGTGGCGGGCCCTGTGCCATGGGCCCTCTCCCTAGTTCCTCATTTAATCTTCATAGTAACACAGAACACTGGTACCCTATTTCCACTTTACATAGGAAGAAACGAAGGCTTAGTTTAAGAGATTCATGTGAGGTTAAACAAATACAGCCATAGTTTCCATCCAGCTTTGTCTCTAGTCCAGTTTTTTTGTTTTTTTCCTTTCTGAAAGTGTTGTCCCCAGAATAATAATAGTATCAGTATTGCCTGGGAACTTGTTCGAAATGCAAGTCCTCAGGCCCTATCCTTCACCTACTGAATCAGAAACTCTGGGGTGAAGGCCCAGTCACCTGTGGTTTAAAACACCTTCCAGGTGACTCTGACGTACACTCAAGTTGGAGAACCGCTGCTCTAGTCAGTGCCCCAGCTCTTAACCAATCACTCGAGCTGAACTTTTCAGACTTCACTGTGCTCACAAATTGCATGCAGAATTTGATTCATGGGCTGGTCTGTGGACCATACTTTGAGCACCAAGGCTCTATGCTATACTGCACTTCTATGTGCCTTCAGTGAGCAGGGCTATTGATTGGATGCAGTTTTAGTGCCTTTAAATTCCCAATTTCTGAGAGCTGAGAGGCTATGCAATTCTAAGTTGCCCTGAGTCTGCTTATCTTTTTCAAATGTTTGCCTGAACATAATGGTGATGAAGAGAAAAATCAAGAGTCAGACTCCATTCCCTCTTCCTGAGTACCATTTCAGAAATGCTGAGTCTTGACAGATTTAACTTGGAAGTTCTCTTTCTTGAGTGAAAGGAGAGCCAAGGGACAATTTCACGGTATTCCTTGCCTGAATGAGATGTGCTAAATGACCAAGGGGAGCAGCAGCATATGATCACCTTAAATATCTGAAAACAATTTTCAGAAATACTGGAGGAGACTGCCGTCTTCTGAATGACTTACCTGGGTGATCATATTACTAAACTACCAGTGAACGTCAATGTGCTTCTCTAAATGTGGTATGTGTGTGTGGGTGGGTGGGGGGAGGTGGCCTAAAAATGTGTATTTGTAAAAGACTATATTGCTGAATGGCTAAGCTACTGCTAAAGAGCACACATTACTGTTTGTTTGTTTGTTTGACATATAGGACTTTTGCCAGGAAGCTATCTGTTCACTATGTAAGATGTTTGGGGTGTATTCCTTATATTTATGGCAAATGAAGATAAGGAGAAAACATTGTATCTGACCATTGACTGGGTGGGGGTAGAGGGCTTTGCTGAATGGAGAGGGTGCCCGGGCACCTCCATGGCCCTTTTTTTCTTCCTGAACTTCATGGAGAAGACGACAAGTAACACGCACACCCACAGGAGGTATTATGCCTGCAGCACATCCTTATTTGGGGGCAGAAAGGTCCAGAAGTGTGAGATGCTGCTCCTTCAATCCCCAGCCCTCCTGGCCAAAGTGTTTCTAAAATTTTCATTTTGTAGGTGCCTCTGTAAGGCCTTTGTGGAATATGTGGGGCAACCAGTACCCCAAAAATATAGCTCTTGTAGTCACCCCTACCAGGATGCATCCCACTAAGTATTGGGTACTCAAATTATCCCATTGAGGTGCGGTGCCTACATGGAACTCTGCTTCAGGGAGTGCTGATGGGAATCGTGATTAGAAAGCATGGTGCTGCATGGAACTCAAGGAAGAGGAAAGCTACAGGAAACTCACACTGGCCACCGCTGTAGCTCGCAGCAGTGTGGGCAGACAGAAGCATCTGTGTAAATCTCCGTATGATGCCGGGAGCTCTCAGGACAGGCTCAGAACTATTGTAGAATGTCCAGCCTTCCTGGCAAATGGAACTCAGGTAGAATGGAGGCAGAGTATCTCCATCTGGGGGTAGAATGAAGGAAGGCATTGCCTGGTGTACTTCACTGAGGCAGAGGGTAGACTGAACAGTAGTTATGTGAGCCCAGATTTAATCTGTCACCCGTGGGGCACTGGTAGGGAAGGCTGCCCCTCCACCTGTGGACTCAGGTACCTGGATCATAGAGAATGAGCGCTGTCAGATCTCAGAACTCCCAGTGTCTCTATTTAACCTAAAACATCTTTCCACCAGATTTTTAGTCCAAATCTTCAAACTGCTCATTTCTCTCATGCCCCCATCCCTGCCCACCCTGTTATTTTAAAACCTGTTTTCTCTCTTCAAACCTCCAACACTACTTCTTCCATCCTTACTCTTAGGTGGTGGCCTATATTTGAGGAACTGGATCATTTCTTCTAAATTGTCAAAATTTGAGTGCAAATTATCTATACTGTCAAGGGAAAGCAAAGCTTAATTGTGGTTAAAGTGGTAAAAACAGAATTTAATCAGGATATTGCAATTTGGGAAAAGAAACCTCTGTGTAGAATTGAACATCATTCTGAATACAAGGAAAGGTGAGGATTTATAACTAAGTAACAGAGTGGAGGGGTCAGTGGATGGAAAATTACTAAGAGGAAATATCAGGGATAAGGAATGATTGAGGAAGGTCCACTGGAGAAGGGATAGACTACCCACTCCAGTATTCTTGGGTTTCCTTTGTGGCTCAGCTGGTAAAGAATCCACCTGCAATATGAGAGACCTGGGTTTGATCCCTGGGTTGGGAAGATTCCCCTGGAGAAGGGAAAGGCTACCCATCCGAATATTCTGGCC
>SJYO01032206.1:0-20000 GCA_006410555.1 Capra ibex
TAAAAGGTCAAACAACACTAGGTGTGTCGGTTTCCGAAACCGTATCAGTCATTTCGTCTTCATCTAAAGAAAGACCTTGAGAACGAAAAAGCTACTAGGTCGTCTACAACCGTCAAAATAGAGACCAAGGAGACAGAAAAGATTTATGTCGAACTCACAGACCTCGAAGTACCAAGTGAATGACAACTTCGGACCGAACCTCTTAAACCTCGTAATAAACGATCGGACACTCTACTCATGTTAACACGTCATCAAACTCGTAAGAAACCGTAACGGAAAGAAACCCTAACCTTACTTTTGACTGGAAAAGGTCCGACTCCGGTAACGGTTCAAAAGGTTTAAACGACCGTATAACTCACGTTGTGAAAGTGTCGTAGTAAAAAATCCCAAACTTTATCGAGTTGACCTTAAGGTAGTGGAGGTGATCGAGACAAACATGACTACGAAGGATTTCGGATGAACTGAAACGTAGGGTCCTTCAGACCGAGATCCACTCACTAGTATGGTAGTACCAATAGATCCAGTACTTCTAGAAAAATTATATCAAGAAAGCACACAAGAACGGTGGAGAAGAATTATAGAAATCGAAGAAAATTCAGGTATGGGAAAGACAGGAAATAACACGAGTAGAAACATACTTTACTTTTCAGAATGGAAAAATTGTCATACGTTTCCGTTTTTCCATTCTGAATGTGACGACGACGACGATTCAGTGAAGTCAGCACAGGCTGAGACACGCTGGGGTATCTGCCGTCGGGTGGTCCGAGGGGACAGGGATCCTAAGAGGTCCGTTCTTGTGACCTCACCCAACGGTAAAGGAAGAGGGTACGTACTTTCACTTTTCACTTTCACTTCAGCGAGTCAGTATAGGTTGAGAATCACTATAGGTTAATCGATAGCTAAACCCTCCTCAATGCACAATATACCCAAAGAGTCCACCATGTTACCATTCCTTAGACGGATAGTTACGTCCTCTGAGTTTCTATGTCTAAACTAGGGACCCAGTCCTTTTAGCGGACCGTATCATTTACCGTTGGACGAGGTCATAAGAACGGATCTTTTAAGGTACCTGTCTCCTCTGACCTCCTGATGTCAGGTACCCTAGAGTTTCTCAGTCTGTACTGACTCGCTGACTCGCGTACGTGCACGCACACACGTGTATGTGTGCACAACATAAACAGGTAATCAAGTAGGGAAACTAAAAAAATACTTCTTTTTATAAATATAAACGAAACAATTATAAAACAAATTCCAAAACATTGATACAAGAGTTCATTCTCACAAAAAGAATTCGAAGAGAAGAAAACAACAAAATCACAAAATGAATAGATTACAATGAAAATTTTAATATAAACGAAGTAATTCTAATGAATAAAAAGAGAGATACTCCCTATACAATTTTAACCTAATAAATAAGAAACTACGATGGTAGATTCAGTCCACACAAAATAAACAGTCTTCTACAAATTGTGTAAGTTTAAGAGATTTCTGAAAATCCTGATAAGTTTAAAATATACATATGATATATATAATCCATACACACATGTATCATATGTAATATATATATATATATATGTCAAAATGTAAATATCTTAATATATATATATCAACGGTTAAAATTATGTAACAGAAATTTACTTATATAGACAAAGTAGATTCAAGAGATTATGTGTCTATCCGTTAACATGTGTTATAATAAAAAAGAGAAAATTTAAGACTTTATAGACATCAATTTAGAGAGAAGGTGAGGAAGTATAACAAATAAAGTTAATCCAGTTGTTATTTTAAGTATTATCCGAAAACTCTTACTTTCTCCTACGATGACGAATGTGGCATTGTTGTCCACAGTGGGATCTCATAGTGTCATGATACCGTATATTCCGGAAACCCACTTATAGATCAATCGAAGTATAAGAACAGTAAATCGTCACTGTTCAATAAGATTGTAAAAAAAATTGAATGAGAAAAATAACAACACAATATTTTTACAAAATTATTTTTTATTTCGTATAATAACTTTCGATTTATAAATTACGTTACTCTCCTACGACAATAAGGATAAAATATTCTTCAGTCATGATTTATGACTAATAATAAAAATAGATAAAAAATTAACTTCCTATTAACGAAATGTCTTAAAACAACAAAAGACAGTTTGTAGTTATACTTAGTCAGCATCCACATGGATACAGGGGAGGGAGAACTTAGACGGAGGAAAACACTTAGACGGAGGGGTAGGGTTGGGAGATCGAACTATGTCTCGGAGATGTCCGATAGATAAAATGTATACTATTAATTCAAAGGTACAATAAGAGGGGTATGTAGAGTGAGAGACGAGAGGAGAGGGGTACAGGCATTCAGACAAAAGATACAAAGAGGTGACGAAGGAATGTTTATTTAAGTAGTCATGGTAGAAAGATCTAAGGTGTATATAGATAATCGTATGGTATAAAGAGAAAGAGAAAGACTGAATAAGGTGAGACGTATTATCCGAGATCCAAGTAGGTAGAGTAATCTTGACTAAGTTTACGTAAGGGAAAATACCGACTCATTATAAGGTGAACCTCTTCCTTTACCGTTGGATGAGGTCATGAGAACGGATCTTTTAAGGTACCTACCTCCTCGGACCACCCGATGTCAAGTACCCCAGTGTTTCTTAGCCTGTGCTGACTAGTTGAAGTGTTGTTATAAGGTGACACATATACATGGTGTTGAAGAAAGAAGAAATATGTAAGTAGACAACTACCTGTAGATCCAACGAAGGTACAAGATCGGTAACATGTATCACGAAGTTACTTATAACCCCATACACACAGAAAAAGTTAAAACCAAAGTAGTCCCGTGTACGGATCCTCACCCTAACGACCCAGTATACCACCAAAATAAGGATCAAAAAATTCCTTAGAGGTATGGGAGAAGGTCTCACCTACATAGTTAAATGTAAGGGTGGTTGTCACGTTCTCACGAGGGAAAAGAGGTTTCGGATAGGTTGTAAATAACAAACATCTGAAAAACTACAGCCGGTAAGTCTGACCACACTTCACTATAGAGTGACATCAAGACTAAACGTAAAGAGATTATTACTCGTTACAACTCGTAGAAAAGTACACAAACAATCGATAGACATACAGAATAAACCTTTTTACAAACAAATCCAGAAAAGGGGTGAAAAACTAACCCAACAAACAAAAGGACCATAACTCAACATACTCGACGAACATATAAACCTTTAATTAGGAAACAGTCAACAAAGTTAACCAAAGTAAAAGAGGGTAAGACTCTCAACAGAGAAGTGGAACAAATATCAAGGGAAAGACACGTTTTCGAAAATTGATCCAGGGTGAACAAATGAAGACAAATAAAGGAAATGAGATCCTCCACACAGTATTTCCTAGAATGAAATACAGAAGTTCACAAGACGGATACAAAAGGAGACTCAAAATATCAAAGACCAGAATGTAAATCCGGAAAAACTCAAATAGAAACACGTCGTACAATCTTTCACAAAATTGAAGTAAGAAAATGTACATTGATAGGTCAGAAGGGTCGTGGTGAATAACTTCTCCAATTGAATCGGGGTAACATATAAGAACGGAAGAGACAGTTTTCATTGCATAGATATCCATGTACCCAAATAAAGACCCTAAAGACAGAAAAAGGTAACCAGATATAAAGACAAAAACACGGTCGTGGCATGATATAACTACTGACATAGAAACATTATATTAGACTTCAGTCCTTCCAACTAAGGAGGTCGAGGTAAGAAGAAAGTGTTCTGACGAAACCGATATACCCCAGAAGACACAAAGGTATACTTGACATTTTAAAAAACAAAATTAAGACACTTTTTACGGTAACCGTTAAACTATCCCTAGTGTGACTTAGACATCTAATGTAGACCATCATATCGGTAAAAGTGTTATAACTAAAAAGGACGGTTCCTTGTATCGTATAAAAGGTAGACAAATACAGTAGAAACTAGAAAATAGTCCCAGAATAGTAAAAGACATATGTCAAAAAAACAGAGGAATCCATCCAAATCACGATCTATAAAATAGGAAAAACAACGTTACCATTTACCCTAACTAAGAAATTAAAGAGAAAGACTAAAAGGTAACAATCATATATCCCTACGTTCACTAAAGACACATAACCAAAACAAAGGACACTGAAACGATTTGAGTCACTAATCGACATCATTAAAAGACTATCATAGAAATCACAAAAGATACATGATATAGTACAGTAGACGTTTGTCACTCTCGAAATGAAAAAGACCTAAGGAAAAGAAAGAAAAAGAAGACGCTAACGATATCGATCCTGAAGGTTTTGATACAAATTATTATTACCACTCTCACCTGTGGTAACAGAACAAAGACTAGAATCCTTCTTACAAAAGTCAAAAAGTGATCACTCTTATTACAAATGACACCCGAATAATATATACCGGAAATAATATAACTCCATCCAGGAAAGATACAGGTAAAATACTTCTCGAAATTACTATTTATGTACGACTTAAAACATGACTCTATCGAAAATACAAAGTTAAATAATTATACGACATAGTGTAACAAACTAAACGTATATAACTTCTTAGGAACGGAGAATCTTATTTGGTTTGAGTTAGTACCACATACTCGAAAAACTACACAACAACTTAAAAAAAACGATCTTAAAACAACTCCAAGAAACATAGGTACAACTAGTCACTATAACCGGACATCAAAAGAAAAAAGGACAACAGAAACAGACCAAAACCATAGTCCTACTACCACCGGACCATCTTAGTCAAACCTTACAAGGAAGGTACTTCCGATCCGTAATCAAAAGAGATTTACAAACTATCTTAAGTGGACACTTCGGTAGACCAGGACCCGAAAACAAAAAACCCTCTAAAGACTAGTGTAAAAGAACATTGACCCAACAAGTAATATAAAGAAGGACCAAGTCAGAACCTCCTAACTTGAAAACATTCTTAGACAGGTAAAGAAGGTCCAATAAGTAAAATAACGGTATATCAACGAGTATTATCAGAGAATATTAGAAACATAAAGACGTAACAGACAATATGGGAGAGGAAAAAGTAAAGATTAAAACAACTAAACTAAAAAGTGAGAAAGAGAACTACTCAGACCGATTTCCAAACAGTTAAAAAAATAGAAGAGTTTCTTGGTCTAAAATTAAAATAATTAGAAATGGTAACAAAGAAAGTAAAGAAAGAGGAAATAAAGACGAGACTAGAAATACTAAAGAAAGGAAGACGATTGAAACTCAAAAAAACAAGGAGAAAAAGGTCAACAAAATCCACGTTTCAATCCAACAGACGAGTTACAAAAAGAACAAAGAACTCCATCCTAACACAACGATATTTGAAACGACAATCTTGACGAAAACGACGTAGGGTATCCAAAACTCAACAACACAAAAGTAACAGTAAACAAAGATCCTTAAAAAATTTTAAAGAGAATACTAAAGAAACCATTGAACAAGTAATAAATCTTTATATAACGAATTAGAGGTAAACAAACACAAAAAATGTCGAAAAAGAACATTAACTATAGATCAGAGTGTCACAATACCAGTCTTTTCTACGAACTATACTAAACTTAAAAGAATATAAATGACTCCAAACTAAACACTGGGTTCTACACCAGAAAGGACCACTTACAAGGTAGACGTTAGATCTTCTTTCACATAAGAAGACGTAAACCTATCTTACTAGGCTTCCATAGTCACTCTAGGTAGAGAAGGTTACATAGTACATTCTGACAAGGAATAATTAAAAGACAAAACTACGAGACAGCTAACCACATTCCCCTACAATTTCAGATGATACTAACACAAGGACAGTCAAAGAGCAAATACAGGTAATGACAAACAGAATACATAACTTCTCGAGGATAAAATCCACGTATCTATAAATATTAATAACATAGAAGGAGAACCTAACTAGGGAACTAGTAATACATCATAGGAAGGAAAAGAGAACGTTATAAGAAATAAAATTCCAGATAAAACAGACTATACCCCTTAAGATGAGGTTGAAAGAAAATTAAAGGTAAACGTACCTTATATAAAAAGGTAGGAGAGTGAAAGTCAGATATACACAGAAATCCAGAGTTTATTCAAAGAACATCTGTCGTATATATACCCAGAACGAAACAAAGATAAGTCGGTCAGACACAGAAAACGAACCCCGTAAATTAGGTAAATGTATATTTCATTAATAATTATATATACAAGAATAACGGTAAAAGAATTAGCAAACCCCAAACAAAAACATCTAGAAAATGAAGAGAACATAAAGGACTGAAAATTGTAAACAACAGTTCGACCAAACCACCATGACCTAAAAGAATTAAAAACGGACAGACGTTTTGAAAACTAAAGAGGTAGTTAAAACTTATTCGAGGAACGGTTAATCTCATTAGAACCAACATCTAAAAAGGTAACGTCATGAATTTTATATAGGAAGGTAAGGGAAGACCGGACTTCTTAAAGTCGACTTTCTAGTCGATAATTTACATACCCTAAAATGAACATACGAAATAAAAAGAACAACAAAAAGGGAACGAGGAAAATTATAAAAGAAACACAAATTAAAAACAATCAAACTAATCGTACACAGGACTGTACAAAGAGAAATTCAAATAGGACACACCCTGAGACGTGGAGAACCTGAATGAACTGATAAAAGAAAAGGTACAAACCTTTTAAAAATTGATACTAGAAGTTTTTAAAAGAGTATGAGAAAGAAAAAGAGAAGAAGACCCTGGGGATATTAAGATTACAACCACGTAAATTATACAGGGTCTCTAGAGACTCTGATGGAAATTAAGAAAAGTAAGAAAAATGAAATAAGACGAGAAATCGTCAATAAAGGTGGTAAGATAGAAGGTCGAGTAACTAGACAATAAAACGAAGTCTATAAGACGATAACTAAGGAAGATCTCATAAAAGTTAAAGTCATAAAAACAACAAACAGAGATATACAAATAAGAAATTAAGAAGATGTAGAAACAACTAACTAATAAAAGAAGTAAAATAAAAGTTCCAAAACCTAGTAGAAATGATAGTAATAAGACTTAATAAGAAGTCCATGAAACGGATAAAGAAGAAGTAAATAAACCTGAACACACAGAGCTCAAACAAGGAAAAAACACGTCATAAAGAGACGGAAAAGTAATGACAATAATAATAACCGTATACCACAAACTCGAGAGGAAAAAGGTCCAAAGTTTCAACTTAAGAAAGAAAGAAAACCAATAACGGGAGCATTCCAACTAAATCACCAAACACATTCAAAACATATCTCACAGTGAACACGAACGTAAGACCACCCTCCTCCACTTTAGGGGTGGTGGCGACGGGGGGTACTACCCGTCCCGACTCACTCAACCATTAGGACAGACGACTACTAACCCAAACATTAAAACAGAACGAACAACAAACCTATTCCACAGGATGTGTCCTACTAACCATGTCCAGACACTAATGTGTCACACTAACCGTGTCCATCAACCCACTACGATCCAGAATGTACGTTCGTCAACGGACCCTCAAGAGTGATAAACCATGATAGATCCCAATCCTCAAGAGACCATAAGATCGCGGAACCTTAGTCACGAGAGTGAGGTTTCCAAGTCCCGAACAAGAGACCGGTCCTTACCTCTAAGGTGTTCACCAAACAATTACCGTAATTTACCTAATTTTGTTTATGGGGTTTTACTTTTTTTTTTTTTTGGCTGTTTAATGTTAATTTTTAGTACATTTATTAATAGTCTTATTACCTTATATGTATGTATGTATATGTGGGTATTCGTTTTAGTTTTTTCAGGTTGTTTTTATTCCATGTTATCTAACTGAGTCACTTGTTTCCTTTGGTTTTTACTATAGGTGGTTAATTCTTGTTTTTATTGATTTCGTGTTTGACCTTTTGTTTGATTTCGTTCAATGGTTGACCCCTTATTTCGTTATTTTTGTTTTGATTGTTTATAACACTCTTTTTCTTTCCTTTCTTTCTTATCTTTACTTTTAAATTTATCTCCATCTATTTCTAAAAACATACAATTTCTAATTAACATTCCCCTTTTCTTATCATCCTTTTGTTTATTTCCTTATTTACATCTTTTTATTATTATGTGAAATTCTAAATTTTTTAATTTTAATTTTTTTCTTTCTCTCTCTTTTCCTTTGAGATGTCTTGATGTTCTCCGATTGTATCTCCGTCTTCAAACATTGTCTTTATTTTTCACACCAAATTTTTTTTATGAGTTTTCGAATTTATCTAAAGTATCACGATTATTTTAGCTATTGATGTTGTCTCCACCCGTCTTTTCCCTTTTTATTGTTGTTGTTGTTAGGTTTACTTTGATGTCTTGTGTTCAGTTTTATATTCTTATCATTTACGAAAAGAAGTCAGAGACGACAGTCGCAGGAATGGGAACGACCCTCAGGACCATGTGAAGTGGAGGGGTCCTACGGGAGGTTATGACACGATCAGAGACCTGGACGACACCCCGGTCTAGTCTGAGATTAGACCAGGATGAGGAGACACAAGAACGGAGGTCACAGGTATCGACAGTCTTAATCACGTAGAAAACACCCTCGTGAGTTACGAAAAAATATATAAGGTAACTGTGTCTCAGACGGATCGACTAGTACACCTGAATTAGACGTCGAACATGTCGACCACCCCTCCAAAACCCCGTAGGTGTCACGGGGACCCAAAGTTAACACCAAAATAGAGGTGGAGACGTACACTCAACAGGTGACCCCAAACAAGAACTCCGAAGGGACCTCCAGAACCCCGAAGGGGTCATTCACGGTCCACACCTCCACCACGTCAACGTATCCAACGACACCGGGACCGGCGTGACCCACGAGTCCCCTCAACTGTCGATCCCATCGTCCTTTGTATCACGAGACCCTTCCACACCGTTGGGTGAGGTCGTAAGAACAAACCTCTTAGGGGACTGTCTTTTCGGACCATCCGGTGTCAGGTATCCCAGTGTCTCAACCTGTGTTGGTTTCACTAGGGTGTACGTATCTTCGTTCTTAAAAACGAAAACGAGTACCGTCGAGACGGGGTTTATGACTAATAATTTATTCTGATATACATAACAGGTACCTTTTTAGACACAATAGCGACCATTCTTTACTTATCCATCTATCGTAATAAATTCCTAAAGGAAATACATCTGGAGTACTTTAGGAGTAATTTTAGACACCTAGGTTATAATAGGAGTGAACTTTCTGTTATTTTTGGATTAAAACAGGTGTCGGTGTGTCGACTCTACACTAACTTGACGTTAGGTTGGACTCAGATACTTAAACAGATAGAGTCTCAATAATAAATCGTATAACTTTTAAGGGTTGCTGTTCATTTGGGAGTAAGATATGAGTTTTCTGAAAAGTTTTGTTTTCTGAAATGTTTTGTATTTAGTAACACTTGAAATAGAAAAATTATAATTTTTTTGACGGAAGTCAACAGAATCCTCGTAATCACTGTATAAATAAGTAACTTTTTAAAATTCAGTAGACAAGGTATAATTCTATATATTTACGGGTCCTTAACAAGGTAATAAAAACTCTTGTAAACTAATGTGTAAGTAAATTCGATTTGGAGTCTTACTTTGTTTAAAATAACTGTCACGATTCATGACAAGACTTACGATCTGTATGTTACAACTTGATGTCTCTGTCGAGGGTGAAAGTTTCTTGAAACTAACGTGTCCCTCTCGTCTTTTATTACTTCATTCGGTTACGCATTACTTTAAATTCTATCGTTGACCAAGATCCTTATTCTTACATGATACTTCCATATTACCTGTTCCGTTACCGTTGGGTGAGGTCATGAGGACGGACCTTTTAGGGTACCTACCTCCACGGACCATCCGACGTCAGGTACCCCAGCACTTCTCGTTGAAGTGAAAGTGAAAAGTGAAAGTACGTAACCTCTTCCTTTACTGTTGGTGAGGTCACAAGAACGGACCTCTTAGGGTCCCTACCCCCTCGGACCACCCGACGGTAGATACCCCAGCGTGTCTCAGCCTGTGTTGCCTTCGTTGAATCGTCGTCGTCGGGTCGTACTTCCATATTTCTCCCTTGTTGTACCTACACCAGTTTCCCGGGTAGACTAAGTTAGTTACCTCTTTCAGGACACTTTAAGACTTCGATCGTGGGACCTAATCCCCTTATCTTACCCTTTTCCACCCTTTGTCTGTTTACAAAAGTCAAACCGTCGTTCTGTAAGTTATTCGTTATTGGTACCTTTCCACTATCGAATACCACTTGTCACAGCCTAAACACTAGAGACTTCTTCTAAATCGAAGCCCTGGTCCCTAGTCGGAACTAGTGAGTTCTCGAAAACATATCGTCTCAAAATAAGTTCATACTTTCCCTGTCTCTTTCGAAGACTGTATCTGTAGTCTTCCCCATACGTCTTACGTGGGGAACGATCACAATCGTTCCCTCAATATATCAAAACATTAATCGATAATGTTATTTAGTTTTCTTACAGAGTTCCGACATTTTTAAATTGGTCTGGGTGAGAATGTTAAATGTAAAATCCCATTGTCCTAATCTTAAATTGTTATCTTTCTAGGATGGTCTGGGTGAGGGTATTATATGTGAGATTTTACAGTCCTAATCAGTCTTCCAAAAATCCTTCCTCTTTGACAGGAGTTCGTCCTATGTAACAACAATATATTAGGGATCATGTCTCAAATTTGACTCAACACATTATTAGTCAAGGTCCGAATTTCTTTTTTTTTTTTTTTTTTCAAAACACACTGATTCTGATTCCTTACATCTCTTTATTTGTAACAGGGAAGGAGGAAGAACTCTTGGGGTCTGGGGATAGAGGAGGAACTCTTGGGGTCTGGGGAGAGAGGAGTCCCCAGGGGCCTGAAGAATAGTTGGACGGACCCTTAACTGATAGAGTTTCCCTATTTAAATTTCTTCTATATTCTAGGGTGAGTTTCACTTTACAATTTGTAATAGACAAAAACAAATAGTAATTCTTGATACGTGTCATTTCAGGAGTGGTAGGAACTGGTGATCAATAGGAAGTCTAAGTACTATGAGGACGATAATAACCATAAGATTTACCTCGTTTTATATGTACCATCATTCTGTAACATATAAGAGGATCCTTGTCTTTAACTTTCCTCTGATTAGCTCCGTCTTATCAATCCTCTCTGCGTAGGGTTTGACTTCCAACTATTAGTGAAAGACCACACAATTAAATAGATCCGATTTGATACGAGGGTTCTTAAGGGAAAGATCATATACAGACCTACCCCCTATTTCTTGTCGAGTTTTCTATGAGAAAACGTTATCAGACTCCTTACTTTCTTTCATTGTAACGTGTGTGTGTGTGTGTGTGTGTGTGTGTGTGTGTTGAAGAGGGGCAAAAAATTGGTTTGTGTCTAGTTTGTGGTTCGTAGAAATCAACATCGAAACTTCTATAAAACGTCTACATTAAGAATTAGTTAAATTAAATTATCAAATAGAACCCATACAGACTGAGTTAGTTAACAATGAGGAAATTTTCTCCCGTGTTTGAAAGGGACTTTTTTTCTCTTCCGGTAATCACTCGTTGTCCCTAACCGGAAATACCCTAAAGTCAGACAAACATTAGGAAGGAAGAACCAACGGACGGGACATTTAAAACTTGAACAAATCGGTCGGGGTTGTTGACCTATTCGGTTTAGGAACGTATTAGGTATATAGGTATATAGTACATAAACAAGACAGGGAAACCTACTCAGAACTATCTATATTCTTTATGACGAGTCTTGATGAATCGTTCCTTTCCGTTTGTAATGATAGGGGATTTAAGGTATATATAATATAATGAAAATATACTGACGATATTGTTTAATGATGTTTGTATGACTGAATTTTGTTCTGTTTAAATACTGAAATGTCAAGACACATAATCTTCATGTTGTGTCGAAAGTGACACGATTTTAGTTCCATTGTTGTCTTTAGTCAAGGAAGGACCTCCGAGATCTCCTTTTAGGAAAAGATACGGATAAAGTCGAAGATGCCCGGTGGTGTAAGGAACCGAGAACCAGGGGAAGCAAGTAGAAGTTTCGATCGTTACCGTGCGTTTCAGGAAGAATATTCCATACTGAAAGAGAAGACGAAGGGAGAAAGTGAAAATGCTAGGAACACTAACACAACCTGGTCTATTACGTTCTATTAAAAAAAAAATAAAATTCCCGTCGACTAATCGTGGAAATAAGGGAGATGTAGGAGTTAGGGGGAAACAATACGTTGTATCGTGTCAGTGTCCACCATACTTAAACTTAAAACTGTTGAAACCGTCCCCTCCCTCCACACTATTAATAAAACAAATGGGGTATACACAAGAAATAATAAACCTATACCCTATTAACTTATAAGAAAGGAAACTATTCTGTATTGACTCCGTTTACTTAGAGTTGACTACCCTTTAGTGCGAACATTAATTTAATATCTTTACCCTTTTTGAATTAACTTAAACTTAAAGAGTTGATTCACCGTCAACCTAGATACTTGATTCTATCTTAAATATAAAAATAACGATATATACAATTTAACAGTAAAAGTAGACTATACGTGACAAAATATACTTCCGTAATAGTAATTCACCTCAAATCATATTTATACTAAACAGATATCGAGGTTAAACCTCTTCCGTTACCGTGGGGTGAGGTCATGAGAACGGACCTTTTAGGGTACCGGTCTCCTCGGACCATCCGACGTCAGGTACCCCAACACTTCTCACCTGTACTGACTCACTGAAGTGAAAGTGAAAAGTAAAAGTACGTAACCTCTTCCTTTACCTTTGGGTGAGGTCATAAGAACGGACCGCTTAGGGTCCCTACCCCCTCGGACCACCCGACGGTAGATACCCCAGTGTGTCTCGGTCTACACTGACTTCGTTGAATCGTCGTCGTCGTCGTATCGAGGTTAAACATAGAACACTTATAAAGATATGTACTCGAGAGGTTATATAACGATTTTCCATCGAAAATTACACTTGTCGTATGATCCGTCAACCAGACTATAAGTTTCAATAAAGTTTTTTCGTAAACGAATTTTTCATAATTTTCACCTCCAGTAATATGTTTTCACTGAGGTTTACCGAAGAATCAGATTCTCTCTATTAATCCACGAAGGGTTTTCTTTCACTGTATCCTTTAATTAGAGGTACCTTAACCATTGGAAAGACTTTGGTACCCAAAAAATCAAGAATATAAACTAATATATTAGACCTTTGGAAGTTTATCCAGTCGTTTAGGTATCCGGGATGACTATCGACGAACTTGTTGGTTCGTCTCCTTCCCTTGTAATCTTAATAATTTTTTTTTTAAATTATAACTAAAATGGTAGTCCTAAAGTTCCGTCAAAACTTTGAACTCTTGAAAGGACGTGTAAAGTTGACATGATCAGTTTTTGATACGAATTTTTCCTCACTACACTTTATCCCTGTCCATCCCTACTTCTCCCTTCACACTCTTGCCCGTTACGTAATCACGGTGTACACTTTACAAGTCTTTTCTTTCTCTAGTTAATCGAATTTTCCAAACTTTGGATAAAACTGTATCAAAATTTCTGTTTTCTTTTTAGTAGGACGTCTTTACATCAAGTGACAACTCTCCTCTACTCATTACTTGTTACTTAAGGTAGTCAAAACATCCGTTGTAAGGGAGAGGAAGTATGTCATGATAGGTAATAATTACTCATGATAAAGACTCACCCTTTCTTGACAAACTTTTTGTAATTGTATCCCATAACCTACACTAACTGTAACAGTAAGGAAAGTAAAACGACAACCGTTCTCCGTAGGGATATCTGAATACATGTAGACCTGTAATGCTTATAGGAAGAATAATACGTGAGACCCGTCGACACTATACCTTTAAAAGTCGTAACATAAAATACCAAATAAAAAGTCGAAAATGTAACACAAGACAAAGTTTTACGTATTCAGTTCGGAAAAACATACGTTACTAGTTAGTCTTTTTAATAGAGAAAGGATTAGACTGAGAAGAGATTTGAAATTTTTCTTAAATAGATTTAAGATCTCAACACGTTACTGACAGACGATCAGTCCGTCAATAAATCTAGGTATAGATAAGTATCAGAAAGAAAAATGGACGGTGAAAAGTTTCGACTAATGTAAAAATTAAGAGAATAACGTTTTTTTCTTTTCCTGACATCGATGATGGGTGAACAAGTCATTCTGGTCTCACGAGTGGAAGAATGTATAGAAAATTAGTTGTTTTAATTTCCATTGTTTAAGTCCCTAATCTCTACATTACTTAGGTTCTTTTTGTAATTCGTGGTGTAGGAGAACTGAAAATTTATACATACATTGGTTCGAAGAAAAAAAGGAGAGTCGACGGGACGAAGAGGGAGGAGTGTCGGGTATACGTGTGGGTGTGTCTCTAGACACAAGGATTCACACCGACTGAATGAAGTGTACTCGTGTGGTGTTCATCTAGACAAAGAAACATGTAATTATCGGATAGTCATTTCACCCCTGATTCGTAAAAGTCAGTCGATTACGACTATCGGAAATTATCTACTTTCACGTTGTTTTGGTGGAGGTAAGAGAAAACACTATAAGACGACGGTCAAGACGGTTTACAAACCTCACAGGTTTCTTAAGTAGAATTTTTTCCAAGGGTTTGTACACAAAATAGAGAACCCTATAGTTGTTTATATTTTAAATTTTTTTTTTCTTACACCTCCTGAGTAAGAAAACATTTTTATTGTACCCCTACAAAACAAAGTCATGAAAACTCAGAAGTCATGGTCTACTCGAGAGTATTCTGACTATTCTTTGTCTTAAAGGTTTCTTTTCGTAATATTAAAATACCTGAAAATTTTTTACTAGAATAAAATTTTATAAAAAAGGGAGTGTCTGATATATCTCAATAATCACAAAATACCTCGTGTAAAACCCTTTAAGACTAAATTAACGTAAAGAGGTAATTCGTACGATAATATGATTACCTTGGATGATATCCCTTTTTACAAATGAAGAACAACAAAGGTATGTCTCACATTATACAATCAATTCTCACGAGACCGAGACCTAAATTGAAGGACACAAGTTTATGGTCGAGGTGATTAATAAACAATATCCTGGAACCGGTTCAGAAGATGGGGAAAAGATTGAGTTAAAAAAAGGTGTCGTTTTTACTCCTTTTTATTATCATGTAATATATACTTTATTACACGTATTTCACAAGTCGAGATTATTAACGATGAGTGAAAGGGTTTTGAAAACGTAGACTTCATGTAGTAAAGAGGATATAGTCCTATCGTAAAATACAAATACAATTTACCGTGTTAAACGAAATAGGACCTATAAGATGTATAGCCTCTTGAAAGGTCCTTACTAATAACAGTACTCATGGGTTTGACTGGAAGTTTAAATTATGTGTCAATGAAAATCATTAACTCATCCAACAAAGTCCTTAATCAGGTAAGATAACTTTGGTACGTCGGTCTGACGTGTGACATGGTCAATCATAAACGTGTCGTAAGAGGTCCCCTACCACGAAGGGAAGAAGGTAACAATCAATTCCGTATACAGTCAGATTATAATGTTTCCAGTTCGGATATGTCTTACTATAGGTCTTCCGGGAAATTTTAGATAATTTCAGGATAGTACCATCATAGTTAAATAAGTTGGATAAAAATAACGTGTGAATAATACATATCCAGTTACAACATTGATTTTAGTCTTTCGGTTGAGTATTTACGTTTATAACAACAAGTCAGCAATTCAGAAGACTGACGTCGAGGTACCTGACGTCGTGTGGTCCAAGGAGACAGGGAGTGATAGAGGACCTCAAACGAGTTTAAGTACAGGTGACTCTACCACTAGATTGATAGAAAAGGAGACTTCAGGGGAAGAGGAAAACGGAAGTCAGAAAGGGTCGTAGTCCCCGAAAAGGTTACTCACCGAGAAGCGTAGTCCACCGGGTTCATGACTTCGAAGTCGAAGTCGTAGTCAGGAAGGTTATTTATAATTTCTGACTAAAGGAAATCCTGACTGACCAAACTTGAAGAACTTCAGGTTCCCTGAGAGTTCTCAGAGAAGGTCGTGGTGTTAAACTTTCGTAACTAAGAAACCACGAGTCAGAAGAAATACCAGGTTGAGAGTGTAGACATGTACTGATGACCTTTTTGGTATCGAAACTGATATATGTGGAAACGACCGTTTCACCACAGAGACGAAAAATTATACGAAAGATCCAAACGGTATCAAAAGGAAGGTTCCTTCTTTTCAAAATTAAAGTACCGACGTTCAGTGGTAGGTGTCACTAAGACGTCGGGTTCTTTATTTTCGACGGTGACGACGGTGAAAAAAAGGGAAGTTAAACGGTACTTCATTACCCTGACTTATGGTACTAGAATCAAAAAATTACGACTCAAAATTCGGTCGAAAAAGTGAGAGGAGAAAGTGAGAATAGTTTTTTGAGAAATCAAGGAGAAGTGAACGACGGTAATTTCACCATAGGTAGACGTATAGACTTCAATAACTATAAAGAGGACCGTTAGAACTAAGGTCGAAGTAGGTCGGGTCGTAAAACGTACTATATGAAACGTACATTCAATTTATTCGTCACACTATTATATGTCGGAACAACATGAAAATAAGAGTTAAACCTTGTATAGTCAACAAGGCACAGACCAAGGGTGACAAAGAAGAACTGAACGTATGTCTAAAGAGTCCTGTGTCCATTCCACCAGATCACAAGAATAGAGAGAGTTATCAGATGTGTCAAACAACACTAAGTGTGTCAGTTTCCGAAATCACATCTGTTACTTCTTTGATCTACAAAAAGACCTTAGGGAAACGAAAGAGACACTAGGTTCCTTGTAACCGTTAAACGAGAGACCAAGGAGAGGAAAAAAAGATTTGTGTCGAACACGTAGACTTTAAAGGACTGCGAATCGAACTGTCTATAACTCGTATTGTAATGATCGAACACTTTACTCGTTTTGACATACCATTCAGACTTGTAAGCAACCGTAACGGGAAGAAACTCTAACCCTTACTTTTGACTGGAAAAGGTCAGGACACCGTATATTGGTTCTAGTAAAGTCTCTCGTTACTCACTAGTTTTCTTTTGATTTACCCATTAAACTATCTCCTACTGTTTCAACATTTCTTGAAGTCAAATTCTTTAGTTCTCTTCACTAAGACGTGTTCTTTGTGAACTTGACCTTATAGTCGTTGTTCCTCTGTTTGTAAATTTCTCCATAGTACTTCCTTTTTCGACGATTTCGTCCTTGTGTGGACCACAGACTCTCTTTCTTATTTTGGGTATCTCGGACCTAGTATTCTTTCATCCTGTTCTCCTGATCTTACTCTAACCTTTCTTTACTAACGTAGAAGTAAATTTTTCTAGAGTGATCTTTTGTCTACCTTTCCTCCCCACCCCCGTCTCGTACCTTTGTCACTTTAGTGAATACAACGGTCTCTCGTTGTATTTAACCTAATTCTATTGTTGTTCCTCTTTTGTTACTTCATAGTCTAAATCGTATTTAAAATCTTTGTTTCAAATGTCTTAAACACTTACTTAACTATACTCTACTTTACCTTCCTTCCTTGATCTTTACTCCGACTCAAAACTGAACTCTTCGTTGACTTATCATTATTTTACAGGACCGGACACGTTCTGAACTCTTCATTCCCTGTATTAATTTGTAAGATTAAACTAGGATTATTAATATGTACTGATGTTCCGTAGGTGTACCTCTTCACTTCATCATCAACAAGTCGACGAGTCGACAGAGTTCAAGAAACACTAGGATACCCGACGTCGTATGGACAGGGTCTTCACTTGGACCGTCTACCCTTATGTTCAACCTTGAGTCATTTCTCTAAACTGCATTTTTATAGACATAATTTTTGAATGAAATCCGGTCCGTGATACAACTGACGATCATTATTTTACTACTCTTTATCATATATACACCATCCGTTTTAAGATTTTTCCGGTACTTCTATGAATAGGGTGTTAGATATATAGGACATATTAGAGGAAGAAAACTTACACCACCATAGATATTTATACTACCTATATTGGGGGTCCTCAGTGTATGTCTACACTCTCAACCTGGTATTTCTTCCGACTTGCAGTTTCTTAACTAAGAAAGATTAACACCACGATCTCTTCTGAGAACTCTCAGGAAACCTGCCGTTTCTCTAGTTTTGTTAATCAGACTTTTTTTAGTTGTGACTCATAAGTGACCTTCCCGACAACGAATTCGACTTCGCGGTTATGACACTGGTGAACTACGTTTCTCGACTGAGTAAGCTTCTCACCCTTTCTAACTTCCGTTTTCTCCTCTTTCCATCACCTTCTTCTCTCTCAATGTATGGTAGTAGTTGAGTTACCTGTACTTAGACTCTTTTGAGGTCCTCTATCGCTTCCTGTCTCATAGGATCACACGATGTCAGGTATACCAGTGTTTCTCAGTCCGTGCTGAATCACTGACGTGTCGTTTTTATTAGTGGGAGTACAATACAATACATTATGACGAGTCAAAACAAAAAAAAAAAATTTACTCGGAATGGATTAGTTCCCTAAGGTTTTCCCTAACCTGGAAAGAACTTTTCTCCCCCGTAAATTCAAGTCAGTCGTATTCTCTCTTACTTTAATACTCCCGGTCATCTTCGTATGAGTAACGTTTCTGAACTCTCACTGTAGATCCTCGACCGATTTTCGAACCGGACTGGTTGTCGGTCATTCCTTTGTCCCTGGAATCGTTACATTAGTATGTCTTTATTTAAGACAGTTGTTCGACTCTATTGAACATTCACCGGAATTAACTCGAAGATCTACTCCCGTATAAGACTACAGTGGAACTAAAGTTTGGACTCCTCTTACTTGGTACAACTCGACCTAAGAACTGGTCACCTTTCTCACTTTATTATGTAAATATGAAAATATTCTACGATACTAGTACCGAATATTTAGGAGTATGTAGTCACCTTTTCATTGTCTTACATAAAATACATGAAGTACTTCACATGTCAAACGGTCTTTTCTTCATTCGTTCATATCTGGTAGTTTAAAATTAAAAATTTCCTTCCGAGATATAGTCATACTTCTAACCCCGACTTACCTAACCTTTACACCTGGAAAGTACGGTATTGACTACCTACCTCATCCACGAACCGATTACTTCAGGTTCATTCTCTAGAATATAATCATACATCTCTACCACTACCTGTTCCTTAGGACCACACGACGTCAGCTACCCCAGTGTTTCCCAGTATGTGCTGATCCACTGACTTGTCGTTGATTTTGTTGTTGTCGTCTCTAAGTAGTTTCTACTGTATAAATTCTCTGTAGAACTCCGTTTTTCCGTTACAACTTCCCGATCTTGTTTTCTTCTACTCGTATATCTAACACGGTCGGGATCAGGTGTCATAACCAGTCAGAGTTCACACTCAGTAAGACCCCGTTGTCGACGATATATATTATTGTCCCTATATCCCTTCCTCTGGTGAGTAGGATAGCGGGTAAAAACAAATACATTAACGTAATAAATACAGTGTGAGTTTAATGTATAACAGTGGTAATAAAATATCAAAAGAAGTTACAGTATATCGTATACAATTCCATGTTTATATCCTCATTGTTTCGGGTTCGTGAGGACACTCATTTATATGGTGATATGATAACGATCCTAAGGGACCACCGAGTTTGCCATTTCCCATCGGACGTTACGTCCTCTGGGCCCAAGCTAAGGACCCAGTCCTTCTAGGGGACCTCTTCCTTTACCGTTAGGTGAGGTCGTGAGAACGGACCTTTTAGGGTACCTACCTCCTCGGACTATCCGATGTCAGGTACCCCAGTGTTTGTCAGCCTGTTCTGACTCGTTGAAGTGAAAAGTTGTAACGGGTTGCCTAATGGACCACCGAGTCTCTCGTTTCTTCTTCGTACGTTACGTCCTCTGGGTCCAAGCTA
>SJYO01032210.1:0-10000 GCA_006410555.1 Capra ibex
CGGTCGACTCTTTTTTAGATGTCGATTCCTTTCGTTGTGTGTCCAAGTTCTCGGACTATGGTCTCATTACTCTAATCAGGTATATAATTTCTCCTTTTTCTGTTTTTGTTTTTTCGGTCAAGGGAAGAGTAGTTGGTCGGGAGGGGGTTTAGTCGTAAAGGAACGAAAATAAGACACTCAGAACATCTTTTCAGACCTGAGGTTCGGTCGGGAGAAGGGGTTTCAATTTATAAGATTTTAGTGACGACCCACGTGACAAAGAGTCCTGGGAACAATTTCCTATTGAAGACTCTACCAGTGACCTGTGGAGAACCGACCTCCCTGGAACGAACCACAGGTAGTAGACGACCCCCTCCACCCCTTTTGGTCCCCGGACCCGACCACCCGACGTAGAGACTACCCTCCACCACTCCGACACCCATGACGATATTTATTAGGACGAGGGCCCTCACGGAGGCGTGGAAGTCCAGAAGTACCGTCCTATCGGAGACCTTGTATCTTGCAGTCTGTGTACCAATGTCGACACGACCATGGAGGACGTCTGGGGGACCTAGACTACGGACACCACTCTCGGAATCCTCTTAAGTGGTTCAGTTTTGTAGTACCACCTTAGGGGTACACCAGTCATGGATGACAAGACCAGTAGGAAAGACAAAGAAACCTCCGAAAATTTTTTAAAATAATAAATAATAATAAAAAAAAAGAAAAAACGGAAACGGGTCACCGTACCCCCTTAGACACAAGGGGTTGTCGTTGTCTTGGACACGGGGGACAACACCCTCATACCTCAGAATCAGGGACCTGGTGGTCCCTTCAGAGGAAGACTTGGACAAGACTATCGAATAGGACGTCACAGACTGTACACCTGACTGACTGGGGAAAGGGGAGGTGACGTCGGTGACACACGACTTACAGGACCTCACGACTTTCACTTTCACAATCAGTGAGTCAACACAGACTGAGAAACGTTGGAGTACCTGACATAGGACAGTCTGTGGAGACAGGTACTTGAAGACGTCCGTTCTTGTGACCTCACCCATCGTTAAAGGAATAGGTTCCCCTAGAAGGGCTGGGTCCCTATCTTGGACTCAGAGGACGTAACCTCTACCTAAGAAATGGTAAACTCGGTGGTCCCTTCGGCACGTGATTGTACCGTAGTTTAGTGTGTCGTCCTTTCGATGAGGTAGAATTTTTACACAAGAGTTAGTACTGTAAAGTCTATCTTTCAGAACCGATCTACGAAGACGCAGAAGTTGGGGAGGGATTGTGAGTGATTATAGGTACACCTGTCTATCCAGACCAGAGTCTCCGACAAAAATAGAAAAGAAATGTCGTCCACTACGGACGAGACACAATAACAGTACGTTACTTCGAATAGTAAAATTTGAATGTACGCAACTGAATTTCACTGTGTACTTCATCTACTATCATGTCCGTCGTACGTCTATGTCGTCTTCAACAGTAACCACATTTTGGACGATACAACTAATACCTTTCTTTAGTGAGTACACTTTCCTCTTTAAACACTTTGTGACGGTATCTCACTTCCGATTTATAAATTCTCACGGGAACAGTTTCGAGCCAAGATGGAAATAATCGATCCACTTAAACCCACTAAAAGAGACGACGAACAGACATTTTACGTGGGTTATGAACGAAATATGATACAGATAGAACAAATTGTTTACTCTTCTGACCCCGTATATCTTTAACACTAAGGTCTCTTTTTTAAACTGACGTATAAGTAGTGGTCTTTTACGTTGGTGACTGATTTCGACAATGAACAGGTTGTCGGTAGGAGGAAGAAGGATGAAGGTCGTAGGACTTAAACCGTCGCGAAACGGTCTCTCCATCTATGTCCCACTTAATACTAGTGTATTCATTCGATACTTTGCGGTTGGGATGAACAGTCCCTCAACAGTACATAGGGAGGACTTGCCTTTTCGTATACCTTTTAGTGAAGTTATAAGAACGGAACTCTTAGAAGGGTACTGTCATACTTTTCCGTTTTTCTATACTGTGACTTCCTACTTGAGGAAGTCCAGCCATCTACGTGTTATACGATGACCTCTAACGACCTCTTTGGTGAGGTCTTTCTTTCTTCCCTACCTCGGTTTCGTTTTTGTTGTGGATCAACACCTACCCTGACTACTATATTCGTTCCAAACTACGACATCTCTCGTTATAACGTATCCTAGGACCTTACGATCCAGGTACTTAGATCCGTTTAACCTTCACCAGTTTGTCCTCTACTGTTCTCACTTGTAGCTGTAGGATCTTTAGGAACTTGATTCTATCTGAACCTCCCCACTTAACTTGAGTCTACTGGTAATAAGGATGATGACACCCGTCCTTAGGGAATCTTCTTTACTTCATCGGTAGTATCAGTTGTTTTCTTATCCTTTACGTCATGAACCTACGTTAGAGTTTTTGCTGTCTTAATAGAGAAGTAAAGGTTCCTTTTTGTAAGTCGTAGGTCCATTAGGTTCAGATACGGGACTGGTCATTGCGACTTTCTGGACTTCAACTTGTCAAGACACTTCTGGATGTTCCGGAAGATCTTGATTGTGGGTTCTTTCTATAAGAAAAGTAATATCCCCTGACCTTACACTTTCATCCTTCAGTCCTTTGTGGACCTCATCGTCCGTTTAAACCCGAACCCCATGTCTTACTTCGTCCCGTTTCCGATTATACCAAGACGGTTCTGTTGTGTGACGAGTATCGTTTGTGGAAGAAGGTTGTTGTGTTCTCTTCTGAGATGTGTACTAGCCTACCAACTTTGGCTTTAGTCTAACTAATATAAGAAACGTCGGTTTCTACCTCTTCGAGATATGTCAGCCGTATTTGTTCTGACCCTTGACTGACACCGAGGCCAGTACTTGAGGAATAACGGTTCAAGTCTGACTTTAACTTCTTTCACCCCCTTTGATGATCTACTGAGTCCATGCTGGATTTAGTTTAGGGAATACTGATATGTCACCTTCACTCTTTATCTAAATTCCCTGATATAGACTATCCGTCTCACTACCTACTTGATACCTGTCTCCAAGCACTGTGACATGTCTTCTGTCCTTAATTCTGGTAAGGGTCCTTTTACTTTATGTTCTTTCCTTTTACCGACAGTTCTCCGGAATGTTTATCGACACATTTCGTCCCTTCACTTTTCGCTTCCTCTTTCCTTTCTATATGGGTAAACTTACGTCTCAAGGTTCTTATCGATCCTCTCTATTCTTTCGGAAGGAGTCACTAGTTACGTTTCCTTATTTCCTTTTGTTATCTTACCCTTTCTGATCTCTAGAGAAGTTCTTTCAATCTCTAGGGTTCCCTTATGAAGAACGTTTCTACCCGAGTTATTTCCTGTCTTTACCATACCTGGATTGTCTTCGTCTTCTATAATTCTTCTTCACCGTTCTTATGTATCTTCTTGACATGTTTTTCTAGAAGTGTTGGGTGTATTAGTGCTACCACACTAGTGAGTGGATCTCAGTCTGTAGGACCTCACACTTCAGTTTACCCGGAATCCTACGTAGTGCTACTTTTTTTTCGATCACATCCACTACCTTTAGGTCAACTCGATAAAGTTTAGGATTTTCCACTATGGCACTTTCACGATGTGAGTTATACGGTCGTTCAATGATGTCCTGACCTTTTCCAGTCAAAAGTAAGTTTAGGGTTTCTTTCCGTTACGGTTTCTTACAACTTTGAAGACGTGTTAACGAGAGTAGAGTGTACGATCATTTCATGACGAATTTTAAGAGGTTCGGCCCGAAGTCGTTTTGCTCTTGACACTTTCACGTCTATAAGTTCGACCGAAATCTTTGCCGTCTCCTTGGTCTCCACTTTAACGGTTGTAGGCGACCTAGTAGTTTTTTCGTTCTCTCAAAGTCTCTTTGTAGATGAAGACGAAATAACTGTTACGGTTTCGGAAACTGACACACTTAGTGTCATTTGAGAACTTTTAAGAAGTTCTCCACCCTTATGGTCTGATGGACTGGACGTAGAACTCTTTGGATATACGTCCAGTCCTTCGTTGTCAATCTTGAGCTGTACTTTGTTGTCTGTCCAAGGTTTATCCTTTCCTCATGCAGTTCCGATATCTAACAGTGGGACGAATAAATTGCACATACATCTCATAGAGTACTCTTTCGACCCGACCTCCTTCGTGTTCTACCTTAGTCCTAACGACCCTCTTTATAGTTATTGGACTCTATACGTCTACTGTGGTGGGAATACCGTCTTTCACTTCTTCTTGATTTCTCGGAGAACTACTTTGACTTTTTCCTCTCACTTTTCCAACCGAATTGCGAGTTGTAAGCTTTTTGATTCTAGTACCGTAGACCAGGGTAGTGATGTACCGTTTATCTACCCCTTTGTCACCTTTGTCACTGACTGAAATAAAACCTCCCGAGATTTTAGTGACGTCTACAACTAACGTCGGTACTTTAATTTTCTGCGAATGAGGAACCTGCCCTTCAATATTGGTTGGATCTGTTGTGTAATTTTTCGTCTCTGTAATGAAACTGGTGTTTCCAGGCAGATCAAGTCCGACACCAAAAAGGTCACCAGTACATACGTACACTCACAACCTGATATCTTTTTCGACTCGTGGCTTGTTAACTACGAAGACTTGACACTACGACCTCTTCTAAGGACTCTTAAATAACCTGGCGTTCCTCTAGGTTGGTCAGGTATGATTTCCTCTAGTCAGGACCGACAAGTAACCTTCCTGACCACAACTTCGACTTTGAGGTTATGAAACCGGTGGACTACACTTCTCTACTGATAACCTTTTCTGGGACGACTACCCTTTCTAACTTTCAGACGTCACTCATCACGCAACCCCGAAGGTACCATCGAATCTCCTATTTCGAAAGCGGACGTTACGTCCTCTGGGTCTTCTGAAAAATCAGTCAAAAGGCAGAATACTTGGACGTGATCTTTGTCGGACTTAGAGTAAAGGGTTCGAGGGAACGTCAGTCTTACATTGGTACACTGGATCCGAGTTCGTTAATCTACGTGTATCTACCATGAATTCTGAGTTAATGGATGTTGGTGTACCTTACATCCGAATCGGTTACCTATGTGGATGACTAAAATCTTTTCCGTCTCCTTGGTCTCTAGTTTAAGGGTTGTAGGTGACCTAGTAGTCTTTTCGTTCTCAAAAGGTCTTTTTGTAGATAAAGACGAAATAACTGATACGGTTTCGGAAACCGACACACCTAATGTTCTTTGACACCTTTTAAGACTCTCTCTACCCTGATGGTCTGGTGGACTGGACGGAGAACTCTTTGGATATACGTCCAGTCCTTCGTCATCAGTCTTGACCTGTACCTTGTTGTCTGACCAAGGTTTCTCCTTTTCCTTATGGAGTTCCGACACATAACAGTGGGACGAATAAATTGAAGATACGTCTCATGTAGTACTCTTTGCGACCTGACCTTCTTCGTGTTCGACTTTAGTTCAAACGGCCCTCTTTATAATTATTGGAGTCTATACGTCTGCTGTGGTGGGAATACCGTCTTTCACTTCTCTCGACTTTTCGGAGAACTACCTTCACTTTCTCCTCTCACTTGTTCAACCGAGTTTCGAGTTGTAAGTCCTTTACTTCTAGTACCGTAGACCGGGGTAGTGAAGTGCCCTTTATCTACCCCTTTGTCACCTTTGTCACAGTCTGAAATAAAACCCCTCGAGGTTTTAGTGACGTCTACCACTGACGTCGGCACTTTAATTTTCTGCAAATGAGGAACCTTCTGTTCAATACTGGTTGACTCTTTCGCATAACCTTTCGTCTCTGTAATGAAACGGTTGTTTCAAGGTAGACCAGTTCCGATACCAAAAAGGACACCGTAGGATACATACCTACACTCACAACTGACACTTCTTTCGACTCACGACTTCTTGACTACGAAAACTTGACACATAAGTGTCTTCTGAGAACTCTCAGGGAACCTGACGTTCCTTTAGGTTATAAGGTAAGATTTCCTCTAGTCGGGACCCACAAGAAACCTTCCTTACTGTGACTTCGACTTTGAGGTCATAAAACCGGTGGAGTACGCTTCTCAACTGAGTGACCTTTTCTGAGACTACGACCCTCCCTAACCCCCGTCCTCCTTTTCTCCCTCTGTCTCCTACTCTACAGACATACCGTAGTGGCTGAGCTACCTGCACTCAAACGCACGTGAGGCCCTCTACCACTACCTGTCCCTCCGGACCGCACGACGCTAAGTACCCCAGCGATTCTCAGTCTGTACTGACTCACTGACTTGACTGACTGACTGACTACTGTCAAGATAAAGGTCACAAAAAAATTAAAAATAAAAAAACTCCTTAGAGGTTCGACTAGAGGTATCACCGACATGATTAAACGTAAGGGTGTTTGTCACATTCTACCAAGGGAAAAGAGGTGTGGGAGAGGTCGTAAATAACAAACATCTCCAAACCTATCGTCGGAAGACTGGTCGAACTCTACCATGGTGTAACATCAAAAGTAAACGCAAAAAGACTGTTACTCTCTACAACCCGTTGAAAAGTACACAAACAATCGGTAGACATACAGATAAATCCTTTTTTACAGACAATTCAACAAACCAGGTGAAAATCTAACCCAGCAAATAAAAAGACCTTAACTCGATGTCCACAACGAACATATAAAAACTCTAATTAACAAACAGTCAACGAAGTAAACGATAATAAAAGAGGGTGAGACTTCCGACAGAAAAAGTGAAACGAATATCAAAGGAATCAAGATGTTTTCGAAAATTCAAATTAATCCAGGGTAAACAAATAAAAACGAAAATAAAGAGGATGTGACCCTCCGTCCAGTACCTCTTAGGACGACACTAAATGTAGCCTCTTACAAAACGGATACAAAAGGAGGTTCTCAAACTATTAAACACCAGAACGTAAATCTAGAAATGAGGTAAAACTCAAATAAAAACACATACCACAATGCATCACAAGATCAAAGTAAGAAACAACGACGGAAACACTTTCCATTCGACAGGTATCAACGTACCTAAATGGAGACCCGAAAGATAACACAAGGTGACTAGATACAAAGACAGAAACACGGTCATGGTATGACAGAACTACTGACATCGAAACTCCATATCGGACTTCAGTCCGTCAACTAACGAGGTCAAGGTAAGAAGCTAGAGTTCTTAAGAAACCAATAAGCTCCAAAAAACATAAACGTATGTTTAGTACTTCAATAACCAAGATCAAGAGACTTTTTATGACAACCATCGAACTATCCCTAACGTAACTGAGATATCTAACAAAACCCATCATATGAGTAAAAGTGTTATAACTAAGAAGGTTGGGTACTTGTATCATATAAAGAGGTAGATAAATACAGGAGAGACTAAAGAAAGTAGTCATAAAATATCAAAAGATACATATTCAGAAAACAAAGAATTCCCTATATATAAGGATTCATAAAATAAGAAAAGCGACGTTACGACTAACCTTAACGAAGGAATTAAAGAGAAAGACAAAAGAGTAACAATTACATATCCTAACGTTCCCCAAAGACCCACGATTAAAATATGGGACGTCTAAAAGATATAATTAACTAATCGATCTCATTTAAAGACCACCTCAGAAATCCCAAAAGATACATCTCCTAGTACAGAAGACGTTTGACTCCCAAGATGAAGAAGAAAAGGTTGAACCTAAGGAAAATAAAGAAAAAGACGAGACTAACGACACCGGTTTTTGAAGGTTTTGATACAACTTATCATCACAACTCTCACCCGTGGGAACAGAACAAGGTGAAATTCCCTTTATGAAAGTTCCAAAGTGGTAACTCCTACAAACGACACCCAAACAGTATATATCGAAAATGATACGACTCCACACAAGGAAGATAAGGACGAAAGACCTCCCAAAAATTAACATTTGCCTACAAGTCAAAACAGTTTCCGAAACAGACATAGATAACCCTATTAGTATACCCAAAATAAGAAGTTAAACAATGATACGACATAATGTAACTAACTAAACATGTATAGCTTCTTCGGAGCGGAGGGACCCTATTCCGGGTGAACCAGTACTACACACTAGAAAAATTATACAACAACCTAAGATAAACGATCTTAAAACAATTCCTAAAAACGTAGATACAAGAAGTCACTATAACCGGACATCAAAAGATAAAACACACCGTAGAAACAGACTAAAACCATAGTCCCACTACCACCGGAGTATCTTACTCAAACCTTCAAATGGAAGGAGACATTAAAAGACCTTTACAAACTCCTCCTATCCTCAATCGAGAACAGATGTAAAAACCATCTTAAGTCGACACTTGGACAGACTAGGACCCGAAAACAAACGACCTTCTGAAGACTAATGTCAAAGTTAAAGGCTCAAACACTACCCTGAAAGTTCTAAAAGATAAAGAAGGACCAAGTCAAAACCTCTCGATATGAAAAAATTCTTAAACAAGTAAAGAAGGTTCAACAGGAAAAATAACCGTATATCAACGACTATCATCAGAGAAAAGTAGGAAACATAAAGACACAACAGGTAACTAAAAAGAGGTTAAAGTAAAGATTAAAACAACTAAACTTATAAGAGGGAAACAAAGAACTACTCAGACCGATTACCAAACAGTCAAAATAAATAGAAGAGTATCTTGGTCGAAAATCGAAGCAACTAAAAACGATAACAAGAAGACAAGGAAAACGTAAATAAAGACGTGATTAAAAATTTTAAAAACATGGAAACAGATTGGGACCCCAAGAATTAAAGAAGGAAAAGATCAACGAAATCCACAGTGAAGTGAAGTGAAGTCAGCGAGTCAGCACAGGTTGAGAAACGCTGGGGCACTTAGAGTCGTACGGTCCGGAGGGACAGGTAGTGGTTGACGACCTCAAGTGAGTCTGAGTGCAGGTAGTTCAGTCACTACGAAATCCACATCTCAATCCAATAAATAAACTGAAAAAAGAACAAAGAACTCCATTCGGACATAACAATACTTAGAAGGGGAATCGTGACGGAAATGTCATAGGGTATCCAAAATCCGACAACACAAAAGTAAAAGTAAGTGAAGATGTGTATAAAACTAAAGAAAATTTTAAAGACACTAAACAACCAATAAGTCTTCGCACAACCAGTCGTAGGTAAACAACCCTAGAAATTGTCAAAAAGAGGACATTAACTGTAGCTTAGAATGACATAACACCAGTCTTTTCTACGAACCTTACTAAAGTTAGGAAAACTTAAATGGTTCCGATCTATATACCGGACCCTACACTAGAGAGGACCTCTTCCAAGGTACAAGTGAACTCTTTTTCTACTTTGTGTAACAAAGTCCCGACTTTACACGATATCTATAGTCGATCCAGATTGACCGGGCAATATAGTAAATTTCAAACACAAAGGAACAATTAAAAGACAAAGTAACTTGATAAGTATCCACACTCATCCCATAATTTCAGAGGGTGACAATAACACGATAACAATTAAAAGGGAAAGTATGAACAATCGTAAAAGGAATGTATGCCACAACAATTTACGGGTGGATACCACCCACGTATATATAAATATTAACAATGTAGAAGAAGAGTCTAACTAGGAAACTAGTAACACATCACTGTATAAAACAGAGAAAAGTGTCGGAACTAAGATTCCAGATAAAATAGACTATACTCATAACGATGCGGACGAAAGAAAACCAGAGATAACCGTACCTTATAGAAAAAGGTCGGGAAGTGAAAGTCAGACATACACAGACAACAAAACTCCACCCAGAGAACATCTGTTGTACATATCCCCAGATCAAAAACATAGGTAAGTCGGTCAGAAACAGAAAACTAACCCCGTAAGTTGGGTGAAGGTAAATTCAATTAATAACTATTCATACTAGGGTAACGGTAAATGAACCAATACAACCCAAGCTCAAATATGTGGGAAAAACACAAAGGACAGATCTGTTCTAGGAAATTGCAAACAACTTCTCGACTAAACCACCACGACTTAAGAGACTGTCGAAAAA
>SJYO01032225.1:0-20000 GCA_006410555.1 Capra ibex
TGGGACGAAGTAGCCCTTTCCTTAGGGCCACAAGGTCAGCGTGGAGTTCTCCTCCGCCAGAGTTTAACTTTCTGATTTCCTTGCGGTCACCAGCAAGGTGGTAAGGTTGTATGGGCCTACAGGTTTAGGAGACGTCCATGTGTCCTAAGGGGCGGGACTGAGCCGACAGTGGTGGTCATAGCTGAGTTTGTGCTACCGTGCACAATGTCGGAACACCGTGGAGCTCTCTTTCGATGTCTAGGGATACCGTTGAGCTGTCCTTAGGACTTTGATGACAATGTCGAGCTCTACTTTCGCCTGAACGTACAGAGGTGTGCTCTACTCCGGACTGAGGGGACACCTTTGAGGTATCCTTGGAGCTCTAGGTGCAGTCGTGACCTCTCCTTGGGACTCCAAAGACGGAGTCGAGGTCTACTCCTGGATCCTGGGTCTTGGCTGACCTCTCCTTATAGCCCTCCGGGGAGTGTTGAGCATACCTCTGACCTGATAGGACTCCTTTATTCTCGCCCAGGGACTCCAGCGACAGCATTGATCTCTTCTTGGGGTTCAAAGGACGACGTTGAACTTCTTTTGGTCCTCTAAGAGTAGAGTTACGCTGTACTCCGGGAAAAGGTGACGTCGCAGAGCTTTCTTTAGAGTGGAAGGGAGAACACGGAACCTTCCCAGGCACCTTGGGAACTACGTTGAGTTCTTCAAGGGGTTGTATGGGCAGAGGTGAGTTCACCTTGTGACGTCCAGGACGGTGTTGAGTTCTTCTCGGGGTAAAAAGGGAAGAGTAGATCTCTACTCCCAGGGAAAGGGACGAAGTAACCATTTCCTTAGGACCGTAAGGGAAGCGTGGAGTTCACCTCCACCAGAGTTGAGCTTTCAGCTCTCCTTAAGGTCCTCAGTACGGTGATAAGGTTTTCTGGGGCTACAGGGTCAGTTGAGGTCACTGTGGACTATGGGGACATGACTGAGTTAACAGTGGGGCTCATAGCTGAGTGTTGTGCTACCGTGCACACTGTCGGAGGGTCCTCGGTCACACTCATTAGGACGGGTAAAGTTTCCAGTACTCCTTCCTTCGGATTGTATGCGTTTCCGTCTATACCGAAGTCCCCAAAGAGGACCTTAAAGGACTCGTAGATGGGGGTTTTTGATCTCAGTCGGACGGAATAACATGAGACGAAAGGTGAGAAGACTGTAATTGTCCCCGACAGGACATGGTGGAAAAAGACCTTTTACAATTGAATCTCGAGGTTGTGTAGACGTATACTTTCCTTCCAAAGTCGAGTTTAGGGAGACTACCGAGAGATTGAACAGACTGTCCAAGGGGTGTGAAAATGTTAAACACTAACAATGTCAAGGGGTTGACGCTCTCCGTGCTTCAAATTTCGTAGAATTTCTATGTCTCGGAAAAGATTTTGTGATTTTTAATATAACCACTACCCAAAGTGACAACTCAGTTACTGACGACGGTCCGGAGGTATAAGAAATAGAAAATCCGTGGACTTCCTATAATTAGGTACATTAACCGTATATCTTTTTCCTTATATCATCAAAACAACAGTCGTTGTGATCTTAAAACTCAATTAAAAGAGAAACAATATTTAGTGACGTGAGGAGAAAAAACAATGTTTAACAACACAGGAACGATACATTCTTACAATAAAATAAATCACGAAAGACTCTCACCGTGGTCTGAAACCCTTCTTGTTGTGAAAATTCCAAAAGATCAACTACCTGGGAATAGTCTTTTCCTGGTGTTTTACAATTAACCGGGAGACAGATCTTCTACTACATTTAGTGGATTCTGAACACATATGTCGATCCATAAGTCTCTCTTTCGGACTAGTACTATTCTCAGTCCCGACGAATGTGACGTATTAAAACCTAATAGGTAACTTGAGATACATGTTGGTTTCCAAATTTTTCTAAAAAGCCTGTCATTTCTTACCTGGTCAAAGAGTCTGGTCGAAGACCTTGACCAAAGAACCTTTAGACGGAGGGGGACATAGCTGAAGGAGAGAGAGAGAAAGAGGGAGAGACAGGGAGAGGAAGAGTCCGTCTTAAGGGTAGACCTCGTACTTCAGAGTGGTGCAGATGAATGAACGGTCCGAAGATTCTGGGTACGCTCTCCCTCGGGTTCCGCCCCGTGGAAGGGGATAAGTTCACCCGCGTTCACCGGATTACTTCTACCACGTTTAGAGAACAAAGTTCCAAAATAATCAAAAGGCACATTTGGTTCAATGATTCGGAAAAAAGAGGTAATTTAAAAGGATGATGTGTTAAAAAAGGATTAGAGAGAATATAAAGATTGATTTATCAGGAAAGGTTCTGAGGTTGAGAAAGGGGCAAAGGTTAAGGGACCTTGGTGGGTCCTACCTGGGGTCGTTGTCGGGACACCGTGGAGTTCTCTTCCGGTGTCTAGGGATACAGTTGTTCTGTCCTTTGAACTGTGATAACAATGTCGAGCCCTCCTTTCACATGAACGTACAGAGGTGTGTTCTGCTCCTGTCTGAGGGGACACCTTTGAGGTATCCTTGGGGCTCTAGTTACAATCGGGACCTCTCCTTCAGACTCCATCGCCGGAGTCGAGCTACTCCTGGATCCGGGGCCGAGACTGCCCTCTCCTTAGGGCTCTCTGGGGAGCATTGAGCGTACGTCTGACCTGAAAGGACTCTTTGTTCTCGCCAAGGAACTCCAGAGGTAGCATTGACCTCTCCTTGGGGTTCAAAGAACGACGTTGAGCTCTTATTGGTCCTCTAAGAGAGGAGTTGCGTTCTACTCCTGAAAAAGGTGACGCTGCAGAGGTCACTTTAGGGTGGAAGGGAGAACTCGGAGTTTTCCCAAGAACTGTGTGGACTACGTTGAGTTCTTCAAGGGGTTGTATGGACAGAGGTGAGCTCTCCTTGTGATTCCCAGGGCGGTGTTCAGTTCTTCTCAGGGAAAATAGGGAGGAGTAGAACTCTACTCTCAGGGAAAGGGACGAAGCAGCCCTTTCTTTAGGGCCGCAACGACAGCGTGGAGTTCTCCTCCTTCAGAGTCGAACTTGCAGCTCTCCTTGAGGTCCCCAACACGGTGGTAAGGTTTTCTGGGGATACAGGGTCAGGTGAGGTCTATGTGGACTATGGGGACTTGACTGAGCTGACAGTGGGGCTCATAGCTGAGTGTTGTGCTACCGTCCACATTGTCGGGACACCGTGGAGCTCTCTTTCGGTTTCTAGGGATACAGTTGCGCTGTCTTTCGGACTGTGATGAGAATGTCGAGCCCTCCTTTCGCCTGAACGTACAGAGGTGAGTCCTGCTCCGTACTGAGGGACACCTTTGAGGTATCCTTGGGGCTCTTGGTACAGTCGGGACTTCTCCTTTAGACTCCAACGCCGGAGTCGAGGTCTACTCCTGGATCCTAGACCGTGGCTGACCTCTCCTTAGGACTCTCCGGGGAGCGTTGAGTGTACCTCTGACCTGAAAGGACTCCGGTGCGCTCGTCCAGGGACTCCAGGGCCAGCATTGAGCTCTCTTTCGGCTTTAAAGGACGACGTTGAGCTCTTTTTGGTCCTCTAAGAGGGGAGTTGCATTCTACTCCGGGAAAAGGTGACGTCACAGAGCTCTCTTTAGGGTGGAAGGGAGAAATCGGAGTTATCCCAGGAACTGTGGGAACTACGTGGAGTTCTTCAAGGGGATTTATGAGTAGAGGTGACCTCTCCTTATGGTTTACAGGGCGGTGTTGAGTTCTTCTCGGGACAAAAAGGGAGGAGTAGAGCTCAGAAAACTCCTCAATTTTTTAGTAATCTTATTTTGACCAATTCCCAAAGGATAAACTCGGTAATGAACGACGGTTCAAAAGTATACGAAATAAACAACACATCGGTCCTCACGTAATTAATTATGTCAACCATATATCTTTTTTGTTCATCGTTGTAATCTAGAAACTCAATTGATGAAACAAACAACATTGGACGACGTGTAAACAAGATATTCCTACATTGAAATAAATCATGAAATTCCCACTACGTCTAATTTCTTTTTGTGAAGTTCCCTTTTACTCAAAAAACCAACTAATTGTAAATAGTTCCTTTTTATGGTATTTTACAATTGTACGGAGGACCGGTCTTCTATTACATGTAGTGGACCCTGGAAAACAAAAGCCTTTCCATACGTCATTCTTTCGGACTATAGATATTCCAGTCCTGACGAATGGGAAGTACAGAGACGTAGAAGGCAATACATTTTGAATCCCATATATTCGTGGAAAACTTTTTTTTTTTAATACCCCAAAGACGTGTTCGAACTGGAGGGAGTACAGTTAAGAAAGAGAGAAAGAGGGAGAGTGAGGGAGAGCAAAAGTCCGACTAGAAACCTTCTGTCTCCGAGATACGCAAGTGAAAAGACGGGCCCGAAGGTTCTGGGTACGCTCTCCCTCGGGTTCCACACCATTTGAGGTGATAAGTTCGCCCGCGGACAACGGAGGCTCTTGTCTCGTTCAGAGAACAGAACTCTGAAATAATCGATAAACGCATTTGGTTCCTTATAGTCGGAGTAAGAAAGGAGATTAAAAAATTGCCGACAGAATGGAGGGAGATATTAAGATCCAGATCTTTAGACATAGATATATGGAGAGACCGGATCGGCAGGTACGAAGCCTATGGGACCTTAGTTGGCCCGGACTGGGGCCATCGTCCTGTGGACTCGACGAGAGCTCAAAGTTCAACTCTGGGCGAGTAAAACTCCACACTACCTTGCGTCCCTATAGAAAGGTTTGCTTAATCGCTTTATCTGTTAGTAGAGCTCTACTCCTCCCTTTTTACCCCGAGAAGAACTCAACACCGTCCTGGGAGTCAAAAGGAGAACTCACCTCTGCTAATACAACCCCTTGTAGAACTCACCGTAGTTACCACAGTTCCTAGTAAAGCTCCCACTTCTCCCTTTCACCCTAAAGAGAACTCTACGGCGTCATCTTTTCCCGGAGTAGAGTGCAACTCCCCTCTTAGAGAACTTAAAAGAGCTCAACGCCACCCTTTGAACCGTATGGAGAGTTCAACGGTGACCTTGGACTCCTTGGGTGAGTACACCGGAGTTCTTTAGGGTCAGAGGTATACTCAACGCTCCCCGAAGAGCCCTAAGGAGAGGACAGCCACGGCCCAGGATCCAGGAGTAGACCTCAACGTCGGTCTCGGAATCCAAAGGAGAGGTCACGACTGTACCTAGAGCCCCAAGGATACTTCAAAGGTGTCCCCTCAGTCCGGAGCAGAACAAACCTCTGTACGATCAGGTCAAAGGAGATCTCGACATTTTTATCACAGTCCAAAGGACAGCTCAACTGTATCCCTAGACACCGAAAGAGAGCTCCACGGTGGTCCCGACAGTGGATACGGTAGCACAAAACTCAGCAATGCACTCCACTGTCAGCTCAGTCACCTCCCCTTAGTCGACATAGACCTCACCTAACCCTGTAGTCCTAGAAAACCTTACCACCGTGTTAGGGACATTAAGGAGAGTTGAAAGTTCAAATCTGACGGAGGAGAACTCCACGCTACCCTTGTTTCCCTAAGGAAAGGGCTACTTCGTACTTTTACTGGGGAGTAGAGTTCTACTCCTCCCTTTTGCCCCCAGAAGGACTCAACACCGCCCTGTGAGCCGCAAGGAGAACTCACCTTTGCCCATACAGTCTCTCAAAGAACTCAACGTAGTTCGCACAGTTCCTGGGAACGCTCCGAGTTCTCCCTTGCACCCCTAAAGAGAGCTCTACGGTGTCGTCTTTTCTTGAAGGAGAGAGCAATTCCGTTCTTAGAGGACCAAAAAGAACTCAACGTCGTCCTTTGAACCCCAAGGTGAGCACAATACTGCCCCTGGAGTCCCTGGACGAACACAACGGATTCCTTTCAGGTCAGAGGTACACTCAACGCTTGCCGGAGGGCATTAAGGAAAGGTCATCTATGGCCCAGGATCCATGAATGGACCTCAACTCCGGCCTTGGAGTCCCAAGGAGACGTCACGACTGTATCTAGAGCCCCAAGGATAACTCAAAGATGTCCCCTGCGTCCGGAATAGAGCACTCCTCAGTACGTTCAAGCGAAAGGAGCGCTCGAGAGTTTCGTCACAGTCCGAAGAATAGAACAACTGTATCCCTAGGTACCGAAGAGAGCACACGGTGTCGTGACAGTGTGGTCGGGAGCATAACACTCAGCTAGGAACCCCACTGTCAGCTCAGTCACGTGCCCTTAGTCCACGAAGACCTCACCCAACCCTGAAACCCCAGAAAAATTTAACACTATGCTGAAGACCTCAAGGAGAGCTCAAAGTACAACTCTGACGGAAGAGAACTCAACACTGCCCTTGGGGCTCTAAGGAAAGGACTACTTCGTCCCTTTACCTGTGAATGACCCCAGGTCGGGGCCAACTAGGGTCCCATAGGTTTTACACCTGTCGCTCCTTTGTCTCTACATATCTATATTTCTCTCAATTCCTTTATTAAACGTCAAATCTCTTATCTCCTCTCTTGTATCCGACTATAAGGAACCAAATGTGCCTTTCGGTGATTTAAGGGTTCTGTTCCCTGAATGTACTAAGTGCATCTGGTGACCGACCTGGAACTTATCACGTCCCACGGGACGAAACACGAGGTAGAGTGTACCCAGAATCTTCGGGCCCGTCTCTTCACTTGTGCCTCCTTTGGACGTGGGGTTCCCTAGTCGGACTTTTCTTTCAATTCTATCTTTCTTACATACTGTGTCCCACCGGTTCGAACACGTTCTGGGCATCGAAATAAGCGTTTTCCTCGAACATATCGGATTCAAAATGTATTACCTTCTACGTCTCAGTACATCCCAGTNTGGAACTTATCACGTCCCACGGGACGAAACACGAGGTAGAGTGTACCCAGAATCTTCGGGCCCGTCTCTTCACTTGTGCCTCCTTTGGACGTGGGGTTCCCTAGTCGGACTTTTCTTTCAATTCTATCTTTCTTACATACTGTGTCCCTCCGGTTCGAACACGTTCTGGGCATCGAAATAAACGTTTTCCTCGAACATATCGGATTCAAAATGTATTACCTTCTACGTCTCAGTACATCCCAGTCGTCAGGACTGGGAATAACTATGATCCGAAAGAAAGACATATGAAAAGGCATAAGTTTTCCAGAGTCCATTAAATGTAATAGAAGACCGGTTCTCCGAACAATTGTAAAATACCGAGAAAAGAAACTATTTACAATTAGTCGGTTTTTTGTAAAAGGGAACTTCATAAAAAAGAAATTAGACGTAGTGGGAGTTTCATGATTTATTTCAATTCAATGTAAGGATATCTTGTTTCCACGTCAACCAATGTTGTTACATGAATTGGGTGTCTAGATTACAACGACTACGGTCCCGATGATTGACCACAAAAGAAAAAAAAAAAGTGATATGACTGATATAGTTGTTTATTTTCTATACTTTTGAACCGTCATTCGTAACCGAGTTGTTACTTTGGGAATTGGTCAAGATAAGATTACTAAAGATTGAGGAGTTTTCCAAGATGTAAGGATGTTACAAAATTCGAAGGACACGGAGAACACCGACATTTGTTATTGTACGAATCAACTTTTTCATACCTATTTGGACAGTCTGTTCAATCTTTCGATAGTCTCCCCAAACTTAACTTTGTGAGGTTAATTTACGGGTCCTCTGAATATTTGATCTCGATATTCAATTAAAAGAAGTCTCTTTCTACCAACCCCTCTCAGGGGACAACCTTTGTATCCTCAATCACTTTTTATCGTTCTATCCGTCTAAGACCAAACCCCCATCTACGAGCTCGTTTAGGTCTCCTAGGGAGTTCATGACTCAGTAGAAATGGACATTCATGAGCAGGAGTACTGGAAACACTACCAACCCTAGAGGACACGACCGAGTTCCGTCTGGGAGTACAGCTCTACTCCTCCCTTTTTACCCCGAGAAGAACTCAACACGGTCCTGTGAGAGTCCCAATGCTAACCTCTTCCCCTACATCCCTTTGACGAACTCAACGTAGTGCCCACAGTTTCTGTGAAAGTTCCGAGTTATCTCTTCCACCCTAAAGAGAGTTCTACGACGTCGGCTTTTCCCGGAGTAGAGTGTATCTACCCTCTTAGAGGACCAAAAAGAGCTCAACGTCGTCCTTTGAACCCCAAGGAGAACTCAATGCTGGCTCTGCAGTCCATGGGCTAGTACAAAGGAGTCCTTTCAGTTCAGAGGTACGCTCAACACTCCCCGGAGAGACCTAAGGAGAGGTCAGTCACGTCCCCGGTTACCGGAGACAATGGAAACTCCAGCCTTGCATTCTAAAGAGAGGTCATGACTGTACCTAGAACCCTAAGGATACCTCAAAGGTGTCCCCTCAGTCCGGAGCAGAACATACCTCTGTACGTTCAGGCGAAAGGAGAACTCGACATTTTCATCACAGTCCAAGACCGGATCAACTGTATCCCTAGACACCGAGAGAGAACTCCCCGGTGTCCCGACAGTGTGCACGGTTGCACAAAACTCAACTAAAAGCCCCACTGTCAGCTCAGTCACGTCCCCTTAGTCCAAATAGACCTCACCTAACCCTGTAGTCCGAGAAAAACTTAACACCCTTTTGACGACCTTAAGGAGAGCTCAAAGTTCAACTCTGACGGAAGAGAACTTCACGGTACCCTTACGACCCTAAGGAAAGGGATACTTCGACCCTTTACCTGGGAGTAGAGTTCTAATTTTCACTTTATGCCCCGAGAAGACCTCAACTCCGCCCTAGACTTCACAATGAGAGCTCACCCCCTCCCATAAAGCCCCTTTAAGAACTCAACTTAGTTCCGACAGTTCCTGGTAAAGTTCCGAGTTCTCCCTTCCACCCTAAAGAGAGGTCTGTGGTGTCCCCTTTTCCCGGAGTAGAGCGTTACTCCCCTCTTAGAGGACGAATAAGACATCAACGGCGTCCTTTTTACCACAAAGAGAGTTCAATACTGTCCCTGAAGTCCCTGGGAGAGCACAACGGAGTCCTTTCAGTGAAGAAGTACACTCAACCCTCCCCGGAGAAACCTATGAGAGGTCAACCACGGACCAGGATCCAGGAATAGAGCTCAACTTCATCTTAGAGTCTCTGCTCCGGACTGAGGGGAAAATTTTGAGTTATCCTTGGGGCTCTAGGTACAGTAGTGATCTCTCCTTTGGACTCCAACACCGGAGTCGAAGTCTACTCCTGGATCCTGGGCTGTGACTGACCTCTCCTTAGGGCTCTCCGGGGAGCTTTGAACGGACTTCTGAACTGGAAGGACTCCGTTGTTCTCGCCCAGGGACTTCAGGTTCATCATTGAACTCTTCTTGGGGTTCCAAAGACCACATTGAACTCTTTTTGGTCCTCTAAGAGGGGAGTTACGCTCTACTCCAGGAAAGGGCGACACCGCAACCTCTCTTTAGGGTAGAAGAGAGAACTCGGAGCTCTCCCAGGAACTGTCGAAACTACGTTGGGTTCTTGAAGGGGCTGTGTAGGCAGATGTGAGTTCCCCTTGTGGCTCCCAAGACGGTGTTCAATTCTTCTTGGTGTAAAAAAGGAGGAAAAGAACTCTACGCCCAGGTAAAGGAACGAAACAGCTCTTTCCTTAGGGTCACAAGGGGAACGTTGAGTTCTCCTCCGCTAGAGATGAACTTTGAGCTCTACTTGAGGTCCCCAGTACGGTGTTTAGTTTTTCTTGGGCTACAGGGTTAGGTGAGGTCTAGTTGGTCTAAGGGACGTGACTGAGCTGACAGTGGACCTCATAACTCAGTTTTGTGCTACCGTCCTCACTGTCGGGACACCGAGGAACTATCTTTCGGTGTCTAGTGAAACAGTTGAGCTGTCCTTCGGACTGTGAAGAAACTGTCGAGCTCTCCTCTCGCCTGAACGTACTGCTCTGTTCCGGACTGAGAGGACAACTTTGAGGAATCCTTGGGGCTCTAGGTAAAGTCAGGACCTCTCCTTTTGACTCCAACGACGGAGTCGAGGTCTACTCCTGGATCGTGGCTCGTAGTTGACCTCTCCTTAAGGTTTTCCGGGGAACTTTGAGCGTACCTCTGACCTGAAAGGACCCCGTTGTGCTTGCCCAGGGACTGAAGGGACTGCATTGAGATCTCCTTGTGGTTCCTATTAAAGTGTTGACCTCTTTTTTGTCCTCAAAGAGGGGAGTTGTACTCTACTTCGAGAAAAGGAGAAGCGACAGAGTTCTCTTTAGGGTGGAAGGCACAAATCGGAGCGTTCCCAGGAACTGTGCGAACTACGTTGAGTTCTTCAAGGGGCTGTATGTACAGAGGTGAGCTCTCCTTGTGACTCCCAGGGCGGTGTTAAGTTCTTCTCGGGGCAAAGAGGGAGGAGTAGATCTCTACTCCCAGGTAAAGGGACGAAGCAGCCCTTTCCTTAGGACCGTAAGGGAAGCGTGGAGTTCTCCTCCGCCAGAGTTGAACTTTGAGCTATCCTTGAGGTTCCCAGGACGGTGTTAAGGTTGTCTTGGACTACAGGGTTAGGTTAGGTCTATGTGGACTAAGGGGACGTGACTGAGTTGACAGTGGGGCGTACAGCTGACGTTTGTGCTACCGTCCACACTGTCAGGACACCGTGGAGCTCTCTTTCAGTGTCTAGAGATACAGTGGAGCTGTCCTTCGGACTGTGATAAAACTGTTTAACTATCCTCTCGCCTGATCGTACAGAGGTGTACTCTGCTACGGACTTATGGGACAACTTTAAGGTATCCTTGGAGTTTTATGCACAGTCGGAAACTCTCCCTGGGACTACAAGGTCGGAGTAGAGGTTACTCCTGTATCCGGGACCGTTTCTGACCTCTCCTTATGGCTCTCCGGGGAGCGTTGAGCGTACCTCTGACCTGAAAGGACTTCGGTGTACTAGCCCAGGGACTCCAGGGTCAGCATTAAGATCTCCTTGGGGTTCTAAGGACGGTGTTGAGCTCTTTTTTGTCCTTTAAGAGGGGAGTTGCACTCACTCCGGGAAAAGGTGACACCGTAGAGCTCTCTTTAGGGAGGAGGGGAGAACTCGGAACTTTCACAGGAACTGTGGGAACTACGTTGAGTTCTTCAAGGGGCTGTACGGGCAGAGGTGAGCTCTCCCTGTAACTCTCAGGGTGGTTTTGAGTTCTTCTCGGAGCAAAAAGGAAGGAGTAGAGCTCTACTCCCAGGGAAAGGGACGCAGCGAACCTTTCCTTAGGGCCGTAAGGGCAGTGTGGAGTTTTCCTCCGACGGCTCCCGGTCGCACTCCTTGAGACGGGTACCGTTTCCAGTACTCCTTCTTCCGAACCGTTTGCGTTTCCGCACTAGTTCGGAGTCCTTTGGGGGACAAGGGTTCGTAGATTGGGGTTTTGGTCTCAGACAAAATACAAGAGTGGATGTGGAGACTGAAATGTCCCCCGAGAGGGGGTATTGGTAAAGAGAGCCTCTTCCTCATTTGTACGTCGAGGTTCCGTTATTTTTAAGAACCCGCACTGTTCTCACAAAGTCGAATGTTTGAGGAGACTTCCAATAGATCGGGTGGACATATCCAAGCAGGCCGGTGTACACTAATAAATGTCGGAGGGTTGGACTCTCCGTACTCTACAAAATCTGAATGATTTCCGTTTTAGGAAACCCTTCAATCTTTAATAATCATTTCACCCAACCAATCCTTAATATAACCACTTCCCAAAAAAGTAAACAACACAGTTATTAACGACGATAAAGAGACGAGACCCACCCTGTTCCTACAGAGTCCAGTTTGGAGAGACGACTGTCTGATCGAACACACTGTCCTAATAGGTATGAGGACGGTGTACTAACAAATGATGGAGAGTTGGCATTTGTCGTGTCTCTCAAAACCTCATAAAACTCTCAGAATTAATCGTATCCCCAACAAGAAGAACTCAGTTACTAACGGCGGTCCGGAGGTATAGGAATCCGTGGACCCTTATATAATTAGTTACATAAACCTTATATCTTTTCCTTTATGTTATCAAAAACTACAATCGTTATGATCTGAAAAACTCAATTACCTAAAAGGGAAAACATTATTTAGTGAAACAATATTTAGTGACACAGGAACGATACATTTTTACATTGAAATAGTATAGAATTCTGATTTATCTAGAATTCCCCTCGTAACCACTTTCCTAAAAGTCAACAACCCGACTACAAACGACGATTTAGAGGTACAAAGGATGGGAAGATTACTTATATTGATTGTATATCCTCTTTATTCATAATTGGAAATTCTGATTAGTACAATTGGAACCCAATTTTTTTAAGGAAAGAACTAACATTGAGTGATGTGGGAGTGGGATATCCTTACGTTGAAATAAACCTCCCACCACGGATCAAATTCTTTTTTGTGAACCTTTTTTATTCAAAAAACCAATAGTCTTTCTTTCCTAGTATTTTACAGTCGTCCAGAGTGAGTACCGGTCTTCTACTACATTATAGGTATTCTGGAAAAAAATACGTAAATACACTTCGTGGACTAAAACTATTTCCAGTTCTGACGACTGGGGGCGCACTGAGACATAAGTAGGGATACACATTGTTTTCCATATATTCGTTTGGGGTTTTATTTCTTTAGCCTAGTCAAAGGCCTTTCTGAGCTCTACACCCAGATGGGCCTCGGTCGTGTCCTCTAGGGTCGGTACTGTTTACAGTACTCCTACTTCGGAATGTCCGTTTCTTCTAATTCCCGAACTCCCTGGAAGATCTGGACGAGCTCGAAGATGGGGGTTTGGTTTTATACTAACAGGACGATAAAAAGTGGTTGAGGAGAGAATGGTTTGCACCCCGACAGGGCTGTAAAGAGACTTCTTTTAATTGAATATCGAGATCAAATATTCAGAGGACCCGTAAATTGACCTCGCAAAGTTAAGTTTGGGGAGACTATCGAAAGATTGAACGGACTGTCCAAATAGGCATGAAAAAGTAGATTCGTACACTAACAAATGTCGGAGATTTGACGCTCTCCGTGTCCTTCGAATTTTGTAACACCCTTACGTCTTGGAAAACTCCTCAATTTTTAGTAATCTTATCTTGACCAATTCCCAAAGTAACAACTCGGTTACGAATGACGGTTCAATAGTATACAAAATAAACAACTATATCAACCATATATCTTTTTTGTCCATCATCGTGACCGTAGTCGTTGCAATCTAGAAACTCAATTCATGAAACAACATTGGGTGACGTGGAAACAGGATATCCTTACATTGAAATAAATCATGAAACTCCCACTACGTCTAATTTCTTTTTCGTGAAGTTCCCTTTTACTCCAAAAAACCAACTAATTGTAAGTAGTTCCTTTTCTCTGTATTTTACAATTGTCTGGAGAACCGGTCTTCTATTACATTTAGTGGACTCTGGGAAACTTATGCGTTTTCATATGTCTTTCTTTCGGACCATAGTTATTCCCAGTCCTGACGACGAGGACTTACTGAGACGTAGAAGGTAATACATTTTGAATCCCATATATACGAGGAAAACTTTTATTTCAATGCCCAGAATGTGTTCGAACTGGAGGGAACAGCATGAAAGAAAGAGAGAAATGAATAAAAAGTCCGACTAGAGAACCCTACGTCCCTAGGAGGCACAAGTGAAGAGACGGTCCCGAAGACTCTGGGTGCACTCTCCCTCGGGTTGCGCCCTGTGGGAGACGATAAGTTCGCTCACGGACACAGGATGTCCTTACCACATTCAGGGAACAGAATCCTGAAATAACCAAAAGACACATTAGGTTCATTATAGTCGGAGAAAAGAGAGGAAATAAGAGAATTGACGTTTTGGAAAGTAATAGAGAGAGATATAGATATATAGAGAGAGTGGAGTGGTAGGTGTGAAGTCTGTGGGACCTAGGTTACCCCCGACCTGGGGTCATTTCCAGGTAAAGGGACAAAGTAACCCTTTTCTTAGGGCCTCAAGGGCAGCGTTGAGTTCTATTCCGCCAGAGTATAACTTTGAGCCCTCAATAAGGTCCCCAGCACGGTGTTAAGGTTTTATGGGACTACGTGGTTAGGTGAGGTCTATTTGAACTAAAGGGACGTGACTGAGCTGACAGTGGGGTTCATAGCTGAGTTTTGTGCTACCGTCGACACTGTCGGACCACCGTGGAACTCTTTTTCGGTGTCTACGGATACGGTTGAGTTATCCTTCGGACTGTCATAAAAATGTCGAGCTCTCCTTTCGCCTGAAGGTACTGAGGTGCACTCTGCTCCGGACTAAGGGGAGAATTTTGAGGTATCCTTGGGACTCTAGGTACAGTCGTGACCTCACCTTCGGACTCCAAGGACGGAGTTATGGTTAACTCCTGTATCTTGACCCATGTTTGACCTCTCGTTAGAGCTCTTCAGGGAGCGTTAAGTGTACCTCTGGACTGAAAGGACTCCGTTGTGCTAGCCCAGGGACTCCTGGGACAGCATTGAGCTCTCCTTGTGGTTCAAAGGACGGCTTTGAGATCTTTTTAGTCCTCTCAGAGGGGAGTTACGCTCTACTCCGGGAAAAGGAGACTCCGTAGAGTTCTCTTAAGGGTGACAGGGAGCGCTCGGAGCTTTCCCAGGAACTGTGGGAACTACGGTGATTTCTTCAACGGGCTGCATGGGCGGAGGTGAGCTCTCTTTGTTGCTCCCAGGACGGTTTTGAGTTCTTCTCGGGGCAAAAAGGGCGAAGTAGCATTCTACTCCCAGGGAAAGGAACGAAGTAGCCCTTTCCTTAGGACCACAAGGTCGCCGTGGAGTTCTCCTCCACCAGAGTTAAACTTTGAGGTCTCCTTGAGTTCCCCAGCACGGTGTTAAGTTTTTCTGGAGTATAGAGTAAGGTGAGGTCAATTTGGACTAAGGGGAGTGACTCAGCTGACAGTGGGGCTTATAGCACAGTTTTGTGCTACCGTCCACACTGTCGGGACACCGTGGAGCTGACTTTCGGTGTCTAGGGATACAGTTGAGCTGTCCTTCTGACTGTGAAGAATCTGTCGAGTTCTCCTTTCCCCTGAACGTACAGAGGTGTGCTCGACTCCGGACTGAGGGGACGACTTTGAGGTATCCTTGGGACTCAAGGTACAGTCGTGACCTCCGCTTGTGACTCGAAGGCCGGAATTGAGCTCTACTCCTGGCTCATGGGACGTGACTGACCTCTCCTTAGAGCTCTCCGGGGAGAGTTGAGCGTACCTCCGAACTGAAAGGACTCCGTTGTACTCGCCCAGGGAGTACAGGGGTAACATTGAGCTCTCCTTGGGGTTCAAAGGACGGTTTTGAGCTCTTTTTGGTCCTCTAAGATGGAGTTATGATCTGTTCCGGGGAAAGGTGACACCGCAGAGCTCCCTTTAGCTTGGAAAGAAGAACTCGGAGCTTTCCCAGGAACTGTGGGAACTACTTTGAGTTCTTCAAGGGGCTATATGGACAGAGATGAAATCTCCTTGTGACTCACAGGACGGTGTTGAGTTTTTCTCGGGGTAAAAAGGAAGGAGTAGAGATCTACTCCCAGGTAAAGGGACGAAGCAGTCCTTTCCTTATGACCGTAAAGGTAACCTGGAGTTCTCCTCAACTAGAGTAGACTTTGAGCACTCCTTGAGGTCCACAGTCCGGTGTTAAGGTTCTCTAGCTCTACAGGGTTATGTGAGGTCTATTTGGACTAAGGGGACGTGACTGAGTTGACACTGCGGCTCATAGTTGAGTCTTGTGTTACCGACCATAATGTCGGGACACCGTGGATTTCTCTTTCGATGTCTAGGGATACCGTTGATCTGTCGTGAGGGAAACGATGGATAAAACCCTTAGGTGGGAGGGGAGTTATCTCTTGACTTTCCCTCTGTCCTTCTAGTGGAAGAGAATAAACTTTCTCAAGGGTTGAAAGACCAGGAGAAAAAAAGGTAACTCTAAGACCAAGTTCACGGGGTAGAGTCGAAGACACCCACCGACTCGGATATTACCGAGGGACATAAGATAAGGAAATAAGAGTATTCGAACCCAGTAAACGGGTGAAAACATCACCTACCCGTCACAGTAACGAAGTTTGAAGGTCTATCTAAATACTTCTCCAGACATTTTAGATGAGTAAAGGAGAGAGAACAAGTCACAGAGAGAGATCTGTATAGCAAGGAAAGGAAAACTTTAAGACACAGACAGAAGGAAAAAGAGAAAGATAGAGAGGACACTTACCTACCTATGGAAACTTACGTGTACCTATGACAATCGAATCCCAATCTAAAATCCCTAACCAATCTCGCTCTAGTTCACAAATCCAACCTTAACTACAACCCCCTACCCTGTTCCCAACAAACAAAAAAAGAACCTCTGGACTCACGACAAACAAGAATCAGACAAAATGTATCCTAGGGGAATAGTCTATGTAGTGAACGTTCAGCAGAGAATACAAGTCAAATGGTAGAAGAACTAACACTTTCGAACTAAGAGACCACAGAGTCAACCATTTCGCAGACGGGTGTTACACCCTGGGACCAAACTAGGGACCCTACCCTTCTAGGAGACCTCTTCCTTTACTGGTTAGTAAGGTCATGGTAACGATTCTTTTAACGTACCTACCTCCTCGGAGCACCCGATAGTAGATACCTTAACGTTTCTCAACCTGTGCTGACTCGGTGAAGTGAAATGAACACTAAGTGTGTGTCTAAACATCAAAGTTGTGGTGATTTCCAACACACGCCCACGTCCTTCCGGTTCTCCTCGATGAGGTGCAAGTTCCAGTCCTCTCCGCCGGGACTACTCTATGGGGAGCAGGTTCCATTCCCTGTCACCGTCGTGAAAGGACCTCGTCGACACTTATATATGGGGTGCTGGTTCCATTCTCTTTGGGTTCCTTCTGTCATCCACAACACTCTGCCGTAGTCTCCCGTCTGTGTGACTCTGGTATTAGTGTCTGTTGATCGGTTAGACTAGTGTACCTGGTGTCGGAACAGATTGAGTTACTTTGATCCGGTACGACACTCCCCGATGGGTTCCGTCGGCCCAGTACTACCTCACCCGACTGTCTTACATCAGGTGACCTCTTCCCTTACCGTTTGGTGAAGTAATATGAACGGAACTCTTGGGGTACTTGTCATACTTTTCGGTTTACTCTCCTATGACTTTCTCCTTGACGGTCCAGCCATTCACGGGTTATACGATGACCTCTAGTCACCTCTTTATGGAGGTCTTTCTGACTTCCCCACCTCGGTTTCGTTTGTGTTATGGGTCAACACCAACACTGGCCACTTTGTTCGTTCCAGTTTACGACATTGCTGGTTATGAAGTATCCTTGGACCTTACGATCCAAGTCCTTAGATCCGTTTCACCTTCACCAGTTTGTCCCCTATCGTTCTCACTTGTAACTTTAAGATCCTTAGTCGCTTGATTTTACCTGACTCTACCCACTTAAATTGAGTCTACTGGTACTATAGAGGATGACACCCGTCCTTAGGGAATCTTCTTTACCTCATCGGTAGTACCAGTTGTTTTCTTAGACTTTACGTTATGAACCTACGGGAGAGTTTTTGCTGTCTTACTAGAGACAAGTAAAGGTTCCGTTTGGTGAGTTATAGTCCATTAGGTTCGGATACGGGGTTGGTCATTACGACTTATTCAACTGCGACTTACCAAGATACTTCTGAAAGTTCTGGAAAAGCTTGATTGTGGGTTATTTCAACAGGAAAAGTAAGATCCCCTGACCTTACGTTTGCATCCTTCAGTTCTTTGTGGACCTCAATATCCGTTTAAACCGGAACCTCATGCCTTACTTCGTCCTGTTTATTATCTTAAAACGGTCCTCTCGTGTGACCAGTATCGTTTGTCGGAGAAGGGTGTTGTGTTCTCTTCTGAGATGTGTACCTGTAGTAGTCTACCAGTTGTGACTTTAGTCTGACTAATGTAAGAAACGTCGGTTTCGACCTCTCCGAGGTATCTCAAACTTCTTTGTTCTGCCCCTTGACTCACCGAGTCTAGTACTTGAAGAATAACGATTTAAATTTGAATTTAACTTCTTACATCCTTTTTGGTGATCTGTTCAGTCCATACTGGATTTAGTTTAAGGACTACTAATATGTCACCTTCACTCTTTATCTAAATTATCTAATCTAGACTATCTCACGGACTACTTGATGCCTGCCTCCAAGTACTGTAACATGTTCTTGTCCCTAGTTCTAGTAGGGGTTCTTTTTCTTTCCGCTTTTTCTTTTTACCGACAGACTCCTCCGGAATGTTTATTGACACTTGTATTCTCTTCTATTTTCGTTTCCTCTTTTCCTTTCTATATCCGTAGACTTGTATAACAAGGTTTCTTATCTTTCCTCGCTATTCTTTCGGAAGTCCTCGCTTGTTACGTTTCTTTATCTCCTTTTGTTGTCTCACTTTTTCTAATCTCTAGAGCAGTTCTTTTACTCTCTATGGTTCCCTAGTAAAGTCCGTTTATACCCGAGCTATTCCTGTCTTTGCCATACCTGGATTGTTTTCGTCTCCTATAATTCTTCTACACCGTTCTTAAGTGTCTTGACATGGTCTTTCTGGAAGAAAACAAGGACAAAAATGAAAAATAAATAAATAAATAAATAAATAAATACAAAATAAAATAAAAAAAAGGGTTAGGACTTGTGGGGAGGGTGCAGGGTGGGGTATAGTAGAGAGACTTAGTAGGAGCACGTGGTCGCGGTTCGTAGAATATGGGACATAGCTTGTATCTGACCGCTAAGTAAAGAACGTACTATCATACGTGCAAAGTCACGGTAAGAGGGTTTAGTAGGGTGGGAGAGGGAGAGGGAGTCTCAGGTTTTAAGGTAAGATATGTAGACACAGAGAAAACGACAGAGTGTATGTCCCAATAGTAATGGTAGAAAGATTTAAGGTATATATACACAATCATATGACATAACCACAAAAGGAAAGACCGAATGAAGTGAGACATATTAACTGAGGTAAAAGTAGGTAGAGTAATCTTGACTAAGTTTACATAAGAAAAATTACCGACTCATTATTAGGTAACACATACACATGGTGTCGAAAGAATAGGTAAGTAGACGACTACCTGTGGATCCAACAAAGGTACAGGACCGATCATATTTGTCACGAAGACACTTGTGACCCCATGTACACCGAGAAAGTTAAGACCAAAGGAATCACACATACGGGTCTTCACCCTAACGACCCAGTATGTCGTAAAGATAAATGTCAAAAAATTCCTTAGCGGTGTGACAAGAGGTATCACCGACATGATCAAACGTAAGGGTGGTTGTCACATTCTCCCAAGGGAAAAGAGGTGTGGAAGAGGTCGTAAATAACGAATGTCTGAAAACCTAGTGTCGGTAAGACTGACCACACTTTACTATGGATTAACACCAGAACTAAACGTAAAGAGACTATTACTCACTACAGCTCGTAGAAAAGTACACAAACAATCGGTAGGAATACAGAAGAAACCTTTTTACAGATAAATCTAGAAACCGGGTAAAAAACTAACCCAGTAAATAAAAAGACCTTAACTCGACGTATTCAACGAACATATAAAAACTCTAATCAACAAACAGTCAACGAAGTAAACGATAATAAAAGAGGGTAAGTCTTCCGACAGAAAAGTGAAACGAATATCAAAGGAACAACACGTCTTCGAAAATTAAAATTAATAAAAAAATATCCTTGTAATGTTTTTTATAAAAAAAAATGAAATAAAATGAAATGTTATGACATAACCAAATCAGTATGTAACTATACTTAGGTGGTGCCCACATGTACGCTAGGGTTTGTACTTGGGGGGGAGGGTGGAGGGAGGACTGTTGTAGGAAGAACCAGTAGGGGCACGTGGACGGGGTTCGTACGACATAGGACGTAGTCTGTATCTGACCACTAAGCTAAGAATGTACTATCATATGTACAAAGTTACGTAAAGAGGTTTTAGTAGGGTGGGAGAGGGAGAGGGAGACTCAGGTTTTCAGACGATATGTGTAGACACAGAAAAAACGACAGAACGTATGTCCCAGTAGTAACGGTAGAAAGATTTAAGGTATATATACACAATCATATGACATAACCACAAAAGGAAAGACCGAATGAAGTG
>SJYO01032255.1:0-15189 GCA_006410555.1 Capra ibex
TATCATTTACTCTATTCTCTGGGTTACTGGTCTTACTCTTAGCAAAAGTTCACTCTATGTAGAAGCCCAAGTTTCTAAAATTACCACGTGACCACTAGCAATGTGTCAGTCACTGGAAAAATATTTTGAGCTAGACAGGCAACGCTATTAAAAAAATACCTGTAGTTCTCAACTAAGTAACAGGGCACTAGAACTGCCAGTCACTGTGTTTCCTGTCATCAAGGCCTGTGTGCAGGAAGCCACACTGTGCGTCCTAGAGCTGCCCCAGCCCCATCCTCATACGCAGATGCTGGACCAGTCACGCTGCTCCCAAACCTGAGCAGTCCATGACAGACCCCTGCATTAGCAGATAATCACGGAGAAGCAAAAAGCAAAGAAAGAATTACAACTGCTAAAGGACCATTCTTTTAAGTGGATAAAATCATACCTCTCATAAAAACATAAGTGAACATATATCCAAAAATGTATTTAACCCCTTAATTCACAACAAAACAAATAAAATGTTATAACTGGTTAAAAGTAGAATTTAAACAAAAATACAAGCTTTGGGCACCAGAATCTCTGATTCTATACCTTCTGTTAGGAGTAATTCAGATGATTCTTGTCCCTATAAATGCAAACTGTCAAATGCAGACTCAATTGGTCATTGGCTATGAGTATTGACCGATTGTACCAATTTTTTAAGTCAGTTAATTAAATTTATTTTAGCATCACCAATGGACATGAAATCTGACCCCACCCTTACACCACACATAAAAATTAGATCCAGTTAGATTATACATAAAAATGTAAAAGATAAAACAGTAACAGTTCCAGAAGGGATTCACAACCTCAGAGTAGGGAAAAGTTGTTTCAACAGAACACCAAAGGCACTACCTGCAAGGAAGGCAGCTAAACTAGACTCTGCTAGAGCTCATGACTGCTGCTCAGCAAAAGATACAATAAGGAGAACAAAAAGGCAGGACAGGGTGGAAGAAGATATTTGTGACAATCTATCTGACAAAGAATCTTGGTGAAAATGTGATTCCATCCCTCCTAGACACTACGGTAACCCATTAGTGGAATAGGCGTATTCCATGAATAAGCACCTCCCAAGAGTACATCCAGATGACTGGTAGGCAAATGAAAAAATGCTTATTCATTATTTGTAAGAGAAAATACAAATTAAGATGACAAGAAGATACCACAAAAACCTTTACTGAAGTGACAAAAACTGAAAACCTAACAGTATTATCCATTGTTAGCAAGAACATAGAGCAACTGGTAATTGTCTAATTTGGCAGCAAATTACATTGTAAAGACATTTGACTCTCTACTGATGTTTACCACGTGCATAGCCTATGAGCAAGCATTCTACTTCTGCATAGAGTTGGCCCTCTGTAATCTGTGAGTTCCGCATCCGTGGATTCAACCAACCTCAGATGGTGTACCATGTTTGAGTCCACACTGGCTGAATCAGCAGGTGGTGAATCCATGAGTGCAGAGGGCAGGCTATGAGGCTTAAGCGTCCTGAGAGTTTTGTATCCACAGCAGATCCTAGAGACAGTCTCCTAAGGACATGTACAAGACAGTCTGTAGTACTGTTTCACACTAGGCAAAACCAGAAAAAGAGTCTTGCTGTCTACATGCTGCACAAGTGTTAACTGTCTGTCTTTACACAATGGAGCACACACAGCAACTACAACTGACCAAGCTGTAACAACATGGATGGATCTCGCTCAAAGTATAATTAGAGCAAAGGGAGCTGAAAACACAAATATAGCAAACGGGAAAAAAAGGAACACTACAAATTAGTAGGAGTGCATATAGGAAAGTGAAGGATATCTGAGAGATGTGTGCATGCATGCTAAGTTGCTTCAGTCATGTCCAACTCTGTGTGACCCTATAGCGACACAGACTCTGTAGCCCCCCACCCCCACCCCCCGCCCCAGACTCCTCTGTCCATGGAGATTCTCTAGGCAAGAATACTGGAATGGACTGCCATGTCCCCCTCCAGGGATCTCCCTGACCCAGGGATCAAACCCTCATCTCCTGCATTGGCAGGTGGGTCCTTTGCCACTAGCGCACCACCTGGGAAGCCCCACTTGAGACATGGATTAGTATAAAAAAATAACGCAGAATAGAACTCAGCACATATACACAACATGGATACATCTAAACACTACAGTAGGAGAAGAGTGAAATGCAGAAAAATGCACATTAGAGCTGCCATTTATATACATCTTAAAAACTGCAAACAAAACAATATTGTATGTTGCTTGTAACAGACATACAGATAGATAGCTAGAAGTATAGAAATGGACTGAAAGGGACATCTGAAAGTCAAGACAAAGACTGAGTCAGTGGGGGAGGCAGTGACCGAGACAGGGAAAGGCAGTGTTAACTCTGTTGTGTGTTTCCTTTCTTTTTTTAAACACTGGAAGTGCTGCTCTGCCCGGTACAAATGTAAAAGCAGGCCTGCTTACAATGAACTTACATATCGATCCTTCTCAGACTCTTCCTAAAGACTGAAGAGGAAGAACACTCCCAAAGACATTCTATGAAGCCATCATTACCCTGATACCAGAACCAAAGACAAAAATGCTACCAAAAAAGAAAATTACAGGCCAATATCTTTGATGAATAGAGACCCCCAAACTCTCAACCAAACACCAGCAAACCAAATCCAGAAACACATTAAGAAGGTCATACAACCAAGACCAAGCTGGATTCATCCCAGGGTCCAAGGATGTTTCAGCATAACGCGAATCAATAAATGTGATACACCACATCAACAAAAGGACAAAAGCCACACGACTATCCCACAGATGTAGAAAAAGCATGATAAAACTCAATATCCATTCATAATAAAAACCCTTACAAAAGTACATGTAGAAAACATCTCTCAACATAAGAAAAGCTATTTATGAAGAGCTAAAATCTGGACCAAGACAATGATACCCACTCTTACCACTTCTCTTCAACAAATACTGGAAGCCCTACCCACAACAATCAGATAAGAGAAAGAAATAAAAAGAACGCAAATTGGTAAGGAAGAGCTAAAATTGGCATTATGCACTGACAACACAATACTATACATATAAACCCTAAAGACTCCATACAAAACTACTAGAACTGATAAATGAATTCAGCAAGGCAGCAGGATACAGAAATGAACTGAATTTCCTTACACTAAAAATGAAATAACAGAAACGTAAACAGTCCCTTTTAAAATCACATAAAAAACCACTTATGAATAAACTTCAAAGAGGTGAAAGCCTTATGTGCTGAGAAATCATTAGTAAAGGAAATTAAAGAGAATTCAAAGAAATGGAAAGACATTCCATGATCTTGGGTTGGAAGGACTAGTATTTTCAAAATGCCACTACTATCTAAATCAGTCTACAGATTTAATGTGACCTTTGCCAAATAACCCATGACACTTTTCACAGAATAAGAATATATAATCCTAGTATTTATATGGAACCATAAAAGACCCAGAATTGCCAAATAATCCTGAGGAAGAACAAAAAAGCAGGGCGTATAAACCTCCCAGGCTTCAGACAATACTACAAAGCTATCATAATCAAAACAGTGTGATGCTGGCAGAAAGCCACACATATAGATCAACAGAACAGAAGAGAGAGGCCAGAAATGAACCCACACACCTATGGTCAACTAATCTTCCACAGAGGCAAATATATGAAATGAGAAAAAGACAGTCACTTCAGGAAGTGGTGCTGGGAAGGCTGGACAGTTGCATGTAAATTAATGAAGTTGAAACATATCCTCTTACCATGCACAAAAATAACCTCAAAATGGCTTAAAGATTTAAACATAATATATGATACCATAAAACTTCTGGAAGAGATCATAGGCAAAACATTCTCTGAAATAAATTGCACTAATGTTTCCTTAGGTCATTCTCCCAAGGCAATAGAAACAAAAACAAAAATAAAAATAAATAAATGGGACCTAATCAAACTTACAAACTTTGCATGGCAAGTGTGAACGTGTTAGTTGCTCAGTTGTGTCTGACTCTTTGCAACTTGAAGGATGGTGGCCCACCAGACTACTCTGTCCATGGAATTCTCCAGGCAAGAACACTGGAGGAGGTAGCCATTCCCTTCTACAGGGGATCTTCCCAACCCACTGACTGAACCTGGATCTCCACATTGCAGGCAGATTCTTTACAGTTTGAGCCACCAGCAAAGGAAACTATAAACAAAATGAAAAGACAAGCTATGGAATGCGAGAAAATATTTGCAAATGATGTGACCAACAAGGACTTAATTTCCAGAATATACAAACAACTCAAAAACACAAAAACAACTCAATCAAAAAATGGGCAGCAGACTTAAATAGATATTCCCCAAAGAAGAGATAAAGATGGCCAATAGGCACACAAAAAGATGCTCATATCACAAATTATCAGAGAAATGCACATGAAAACTACAACAAGGCACCACCTCACACCCGTCAGAATGGCCATCATTCAATACAAATGACAAATCCTGCAGAGGGTGTAGAGAGAAGGGAAACGTGCTGCGCCGCTGGTGGGAATGAAACTGCACAGCGACTCTGGAAAACAGCACACAGGTTCCTCAGGAAACTGTGATAGAGTTGGAATTTGACCCAGCAATCCCACTCTTGAGCATATACCCAGACAAAAATATGATTTGAAAAGATACAAGGGCCCATATGTTCATGATAGCACTATTTACAATAGCCAAGCTGTGGAAATAACTGACCAACAGATGATGGATAAATCAGATGTGGTACATATATACAATGGAATATTACTCAGCCATAAAAAGAATGAAATAAGGCCATTTGCAGCAACTTGGATACACAGTAAGTAAAATCAGTCAGAAAGAGAAAGACAAATACTGTATGAAATCACTTACATGTGGAATCTAAAATATGACACAAATGAATATATCTATGAAACAGAAACAGACTCAGAGATATAGAAAACAATTTTGTGGTTGCCAAGCAGGGTGTGGGGGAAGGAGGGACTAGGAGTCTAGGGTTAGTAGATACAAATTATCACTCACAGGATGGATAAGCAGGGTCCTAATGCATAGCACAGGGAACTATATTCAATACCCTGGGATAAAACCATACTGGAAAAGGATATTTAAAAGAATGTATGTATGTGTGTAACTGAGTCACTTTCCTGTACAACAGACATTAACACATTTTAAAATCAACTATACTTCCAAAAATAAATTTAAGAATATAAACACTGAAGAAAATGCAAGAGAGAAGGAAATAGAAAATCACTATTGCAATATGACTGTCAAGATCTACCAATAAATGCTAAAATTAGTCAAAGTTTGAGGAGAAGCAGGCTACTTGAATAGTCTCAAAATACCTTCCTCTAAGAAATACAATGGGAAAGAAAAAAAAATGAGGCTATACAGTGGATGAACCCAGAAGACACCATCTTAACCCAAAATGATCAGTGTCACCACCAGTAATGTGCAACATCACATACCTCCTGAGAAGGCCCCTCACTTCGGTGCCATTTGGGCCAAAGCTGCAGAACCTCAAACAAATCATGAAAAATACCCAGACAAACTCTCGAAATGCAGGATGTTCTACAAAGTGAGTGACCAGCAGTCTTCCAAAAGGTCAAGGTCATGGACAGTGGAAGGTGGATGGGGCCCTGGGGAAAAGTCAGAGCCGGGAGGACTGGGAGCCACCGCAGCAATGTGTGCTGTGGGGCCTGGACTGGACCGTGGACCAGAAAAAGGACATGCGTGGGAGAGCCAGTGAAAACCGCAGAGGCCCTGTGCTTCAGTGACTAGTATGCTCCAATGCCGATTTCTTAGCTTCGACCACTGTACTCTGGTTGTGCAGGATGGTAACCCTGGGGACCTGGGTGGTGCAGGGTACGGAAACTGCTGAACTGTTATGGCAACTTTTTTGTAAGTTTAACATGTCAACATAAAAAAGTTAAAAGGTAAAAGCACCGGTAGGGGTGAAAACAAGCAGAAATAACCTACAGGTAGAGAATTCCATGAAGATTCTGTCACAGGCCAGAGAAAGCTTATTATGAAAGCTGTTTTCCAAGAATTCAAGGATTTAAAATTATATACAAAAAAAAAACAACAACAAAAAATTATATACACATACACACACATCCATTTAATACAGGGGTTAAAGAAGCTTCAAGGGTTCAAAGTGGGAATAATAATTATAATGTAAATATACACTGATGTAATAAAAAATGAATTTATCTCCATGGGGGAAGATAAAACAGGATGTAAGGAAACAACCAATGCTTCCTCCCTGAGATAATCCCTAAAAACTGAAAACCAAGAACTTTCAGTATAAGCATGTTGGTTTTGTTTCTGTTAGAACTGCGGAGTTAATGATCAAAAGAAACAACTGCTGACCTTGGGGAGCAGGGATCAAGGGGCAGGAGACAGCTGGGGATGCTTGGTAACAATTCTAGCAGTACTTCTGGCCCTTTAAATCCTGTGCATATGCAATTAATAAAACCGGAAATGCAGAATCTAAGTGTGAGTAGATGATACACGGATGGGGACAGATGACTTTTATTCAAGGACACCGGCTGTGAGGTGACGGGACGAGAGGGGTGGGTCGGGAGCTGGTGGGTGAAGGGAGAGCTTCTGCAGATGTGCTTGTGCTGCTGATGCAGACGACTAGTGGAGAAGGGAGGCAGGGAGAGAAAGGGCGAGTGCAGGAGGGAAGCCGTGGGTGCTGGTAAGGGGCTGAGATGGGAAGATTTCCCGCGTAATTTCTTCTACACAAAAGACAAAGCAAGGCCATCGGCTGACCTTGGGGAGGGTTAGGGAGAGCAGAGGTGTGACACAGTCATCTAAAGAGAAGGAAAAAAGAATTTCTTGGTGAAATACAGTAGGATTGTGTTGTTTAATGTGTTTCTATACTGTACGTGTCAATGCTTTCTTTAGGACTGGTATTCACTGATGTTTTGGATCAGGTTCTGTTGTGCTGGCGTTATAAAAATTATTCAGAAGCCTTCTCTTCCAGGGCAATGGCATATTCTGAATAGAACTGGAGGCAACTGCTACCAACATTCAACATATGTTAAGACACCATTTGTGACGCTTTCTGGGCCTAATATAAGAATTTTCTCATTGTCTTCCAGGATAAATTTTTTTTCTCTTAAGGGCTACTTTTCTATAATAGCAAATACATACACACCTACCTTAATATATACTGGAGATCCTTACAACAAATATACACATATTTATTCTTTTCATTATCACTTGGTTTTCTATTTCATAGGTTCTTTCTGCATCTTCTTAACCTGTAATTCTATACCTATTATGTTTTACTTGGCTAACTGGCCTTTCATACTTTCCTCGATTAGTTTAGACAATGGATTATTTATTGCATGACTCTGTTTTTCCCAGAAAACAACCTAGCTCTTGCATTTACTCGATATTTGGGTGTACCAATTCAGCCATTTTTGTGTTTATCTCCAGTAACTCTGTCTTTTCTTAGCTTCCTGTTCTTTTTATAATTGCTTGTGTTTATGTAGGTGATCTCTGTATTTCATTTTTGTGTGCTAATGCACATGGACCTGTACACAGATAGGTGGCCTGGGGCTAGTGGGCATCATTCTTCTGAAACACCCTTTATGAAAAGAGACCTGGCAGGCACCCAGGACTCAGGCCAGGGGTCAGCTGTTTGCTTGAGATGATGGGGTAAAAGTGGACACAGCCCTGTGGCTGGGACTCAGACAGGATTACTGGTATCCAGAGAACCTAGAGCCCCAGTGCAGCATGGAAACAGTGCTGGCCCCGGCCTTGAGAGTCCCCCGTTTAGAGCACTCAGACAACCTGATGCCTGAGCAAAGGAAACAATAAACAAAAAGACGGCTTTATGGATTGGGACCAAGTATTTGCAAATGATGTGACCAATAAGGGATTAGTCTCCAAAATTTACAAACAGCTCATGACACTTAACAGCATCAAAACAAACAACATGCTCCCAAAATGGGCAGAAGACCTAAATAGACATTTCTATAAAGCAGACATAATGATGGCCAATAGACACATGAAAAGATGTTCAACATCGCTAATTAGTAGAGAAATGCCAATCAAATCTACAATACGGCATCACCTCACACCTGCCAGAATGGCTCTCATCAAAAAGTCCACAAACAATAAATGCTGGAGAGGGTGTGGAGAGAAAGGACCCCCTCCTACACTGTTGGTGGGAATGTAAACTGGGACTGCTACCACGGATAATATTATGGAGATTCTTTAAAAAACTAAAAACAGAACTACCACATGCCCCTGCAGTCCCCCTCCTGCACATATATCTGGAGAAAAGCATGCTCCGAAAGGATACACACCCCCCCCGGGTTCACTGCAGCACTGTTGACAACGGCCAAGACGCGGAAGAACCTGAAAGTCCATCAGCAGAGGGATGGATGAAGATGTGGCACGTGCATGCAGTGGGGCACTGCTCAGCCATGAGAAGACTGGAATAATGCCATCTGCAGCAACACGGACGGGCCTGGCGAGAACCATACCCTCTCTCTCTCCGAGTGAAGGCAGAGAAGGAGTAGTATTGTACGACATCCCTTATATGTGGGATCTAAAAAGAAGTGCTACAAATGAACTTACAAAACAGAAATACATGTATGGCTGAGTCCCTTCATGTTCACCTGAGACTAGCACAACATTGTTTGTTAATTGGATATATCACAATACAAAATAAAAAGTAAAAAAAGAAAAAGAAAACCAGATGCCAATGTATAAACAGAGGGAGGAAAGAAACTTCCCATTCTAAATGAGCTTGCACATGAATATTTAAACCTCAAGGAATATAATGCTAATACAGTTAACAAGCAAATAAGCAAGAAAATTCATTCCAGTGAATCTGAAAATAACTTTGAAATTTTAAACAAAATTTAAAAGGGAACCCAAGGGTTACACACAAAAGAACAACTCTTTCTTAAACTTAATCAAGAACATGTAGGAATGAAAGAAAAAATTCAGAAATTCTGGGAAACAGGAGTTGAAAAATCCTGAAAAAAAAGCTTAGTAAGTGAGAAATTCCAGAATAGGTATGGTTAGAAAAAGAATTAATAATAACTGTGAAGATTGTACTGAACAATTTGCTCCAATACATCAGGACAAGGTAAAAATATGAAAAAGGTAAAAAAAAAAAAAAAGGTAAAATGAGAAGCTCCATAGTAAAATATCTTGAATATTCATGGTTGATGATTTTTGAGCACTGAAGAGACAAACATCCCCCAACTCTAAGCAGAGCAGTATAGAGACCCACATTCAGGCATATTCTACTGAAGTGGAGAAATATCAGGATAAAAAGAAAATCATAAAAGAAGAAAAGACAGATTACCTACACACAGCAGTGGTGCTTCCATGTACAGCAATAGCGGCCTAGAGAATAAGTCACTCGTGCCTGACTCTCTGCAACCCACCAGGCTCCTCTGTCCATGGAGGAATACTGAAGTGGGTTGCCAGGCCCTCCTCCAGGGGATCTTCTCGGCCCAGGTATTGAACCTTCGTCTCTTACGTCTTCCACACTGGCAGGTGGGCTCTTTACCACTAGTGCCACCTGAGAATAAGGGATGCCTTCAAAATGCCTTAGACACATAGCTGTAGGTCTAGATAATTAACATCCTAATAGTTACCATTCAAGAGTGAGGGAAATCTCTATACCAGGTAGAGAGGGATGTGTAAACCTCCAGAAACTCTTATCAGTGGAGAAGGCATGGACTTAAAACTGCATTAAAAACCATACTCTTAATCAACTATACTTCAATTAAATTAAAAAAAAATACCCTTGATTACTGTACTCTTCCCGATAACATCTCAGAGTGGCATTTCCCCTGACGTCTTCTTTTCTCTTTAGCCAGATATGGTATTTAAGGTTGTGGCTTTGGTAGTGGCTCTTTAGCTAAATATAGTATTTAAGGTGCTAGCTTCCTTACTATATGGGCTTCCCTTTGTAACTCAGTTGGTAAAGAATCTGCCTGCAATGCAGAAGACTTGGGTTCAATTCCTGGGCCGGGAAGATCCCCTGGAGAAGCAAATGGCAACCTACTCTAGTTTTCTTGCCTGGAGAATCCCATGGACAGAGGAGCCTGGCGGGCTACAGCCCATGGGGTTGCAAGTTGGACGCAACTTAGTGACTAAACCACCACCACCACCACTGCCTTACCTATGGCCATTTTTTGCTAAAAGAATGACCACAGTAAGGAAGAAGAAATGTAACACAAAAGCAGTGGTGGGAATAATCAGTAAGATATTATGAAATAGAAATAACCATCTACTTGGAATAGAAAAACAAAGAAAGCCAGATGACACTCTGTTTCTTGACTTGCTGATGGCTCCATAGCTGTTTGCTTTATAGTTAATCACTAAACTATATATATATGTTTTATGTACTTTCCTGGATGTTTGTTAAATCATACATAATATGGACTATTAAGTACTAAATTATGTAACAGTTATACATGCTATGGGTTTCAGAAATAAAGGCAATTATAGAAGCATTAGCAGAGAAGATGAATTCTTACCTTAAGCTGATCACAGTCATTACGTATATGAAAGCAACAGAAGTTGTTTTCTACCTGGTGGAGAGAAGGTAAAGGAGACCATTTATAGCTGAGAGTTAAGATTTCAACATGGCTCTTGTTTTGCTTTAGCATTAACAGGAAGGGAAACTGGTCTCCTTGAGGAAGAATAAACATTTAGGCAGTTACCACTCATTCTTCCCATTGCCTCACTCAATACATTGAATCAGTTAGCAACGACTGTCCAATCCTTTTACTCCTTTGCACCTTGGCCAGTGAACAGAATAACATTCACCATGGCTCTCCCCAGCTGCAAAGTCAGAGTTCTACCTGTGGTTATGGGGGATGCCCACAATGGTTTGTTAGGTCATTAAGCTGGGAAAAAAATTCAGACCAAGGTATAGTCTGAGCCCAGTTTCTGTAAAAATAAAGGACAAAAGAAGCACATTTGTGGTTACCAATGGATGTTTTTGTAGCACTGGAGTCCCTCACTGGAATCACTGCATCAGTGGTAACAGCCACTAGACTGACCTCCCAAGGAGCCGTCCTTTACACAATAGAGATCTTCTAAAAACATCAGAGGTAACACACACTCATCCTCCCATGCTAACATCCACAACCCTCACCCTGGAAGATTTTCAGCATAACGGGGGTGCTCTTCTGGCTCAGACAACGGCACGGTTTAGCGGCAGGGCTTGTTTCCGTCATGGCTGGACCCAGGCGCTCTCCCAGTGGCTCTGTTTCCCTCTTTCTCCACACGATGGCAGAAGGACCACCAGCAACTGAAGACACGCATCACTCTCTCCACCGATCCACCAGAAAAGGAACTTTCTCTTTACCAAGAGCACTAAACAACTCCCATGGACACCATCCACTAACCTGACCTGGGTCTTGTGGCTAGAGGTGGTGGTGGCAGGGGAGGAAGTCAACGATACCAGCCAGAGTCACATGCCATCCCTGGGGGTGTAACCTATGTTTCCCTGGGTCTTCTGGCAGGAGCAGGGGGAAGTGGGTAACAGATTTATTTGAGATGATTCTTATACCATACATTTCACCACTTGTACAACGCACTGTTTTTTAGCCCCTTCAGAGTTGAGTAACCATCACTATTACCAATTCTGGAACATTTCCATCACCCCAAAAAGCCACTCCTGCTCCTCATCTGTCTCCAATCATTCCACCCCAGGCCACCAGCAGTCTGCTTTCTGTCCAGGCCACCCTCCACCTCACCTGCTGTGTCTACTGCGAGCACAGGGTCTCTGTATTTGCATGAGAACCAGAAGGCGACGTAGACCCATGAAAAACCAGACTGGATTAAGAAACAGGATCGCTGGGCAATGCAGTTGTTGTTTCACAATAAAGCTCCCCTTAACTGGCAGCCATAGCTTTCTCGACTGCTGCTTCCCACGGAGTAAATGATTGAGAGCTCATCTTTGGTTAAAACAGATCCTGGCTCTTCTGGGAAGATCCCAGCAGACGATCGGGTCTGCCCCGTGCTCCGTGCAGTCTCCCCTCCAGCTGGCATGTTCCCCCATCTGGTTTGACGAGCCTGCCCCCCATGGCTGTCGTCCCCTCTGTTCTCCAGGAGAGCGAAGAGGAGCTGTATTCCTCCTGCCGCCAGCTGCGGAGGCGGCAAGAAGAACTGAACAACCAGCTCTTTCTGTACGACACCCACCAGAGCCTGCGCAGCGCCAACCGCGATGCCCTGGTCAGAGAATTCAACGTCAACGAGAACCAGCTGCAGCTGTACCAGGAGAAGTGCAACCGCAGGTGGGTCACCCCCTGCAGCCACTGTGAGGTCAGGCCTGGGCCAGGGCTGAGGGCAAGGCTCCCCCTAGAGAAAGCCTGAGCCCTGACCCCTCTTCTCTTGGCTCCATCAATTACTTATACTAAGAGCTCAAGGATCTGCACCTTCCCTGAGCTGAACTGTCCTCCTGAGCATGCCCAGGTAAGAGTGAAAAGAAGCAATGACCCCTACCGTTTAAGGAGCCCTTCTCGCCTCCCAAGCCTGGGCTCATCCAGTGGTCCTAGGTGAAGTGGAATCCCTCTCCCCACCTCCCTTCTCCAGAGTAGGATGCTTGGAATTGTGCTAGAGACTTGTATGGGGGCTTCCATGATGGCTCAGTGGTAAAACATCCACCTGCAGTGCAGGAGACATAGGAAATACATGTTGGATTCCTGGGCTGGGAAGATTCCCTGGAGGAGGAATTGGCAACCCACTCCAGTATTCTTGCCTAACAAAACCAAAAGATGGAAGGATCTTGGCGGGCAACAGTCCATGAGGTTGCAAAGTCAGGCATGACTGAGCATGACAAGAGGCATGTAAGGAGGGATTGCCAGGTATGCCAGAGTGCTGCTCCATAAAGAACATTCTCCAAGAAAGTGCCAGCAGCAACTTCTCCAGGACACAGCATGGAGACTCCTTACCCATGTTCTCCTCGTGTCATCTTGATGACACCTGCACATCAACAATGACTGCCGCACAACGACCAGGGATGAAACCGAATCATGAAAGTTATGCATCCTGTCAGGGACCTACTTCCCCAACTCTGCCCTGTACAGCCAGCCCTGAACATCCACAAACATGTGGGCAGAAACGCGACAGTTCAGCACCTGACCCGAGTCCTAGGCTAATGGATGATGGTGAAATCTGTCGTATTTCAGGTTAAGAGAGAAGAGAGTCAGCAACAGCAAGTTTACTCACAGAAGCTGGGTCCATGTGTAAGGGTGTCGTGTGTGCGTGTGTTTGCACGGAGGAGCGTGTGCTCTGTTCAGACCCTGGGAACATCCTCACATGTGATGTCGTCACTCTGCTAGCCTGTCACCGAGATGACATATGTGGAGACCCAAGTAGCATGAGTTGGGATGATTTCCTGCTAACTTTTTCATCTTGGACACTTTCTTAACTTACCGTCTCTGAAGAGAATCCTAAAATGTGCTCACACGAGGCCTCTCACGTTCCAAACCCCCATGAACAAATGCAGTGAAACTTGATCAGTGACCTTTTGTGCACGAGCTGTAGAGTGAGCAGGATTCCTTCTCTGGCCTCTAAAGACCCAGGTAACTGACTTCTACAGAAGATGAGCCGGGTCTGTAAGGAACTAATTCATTAGATTCTGAAAAGGATCTGAACTAAAAGGCAAATGATCTCACACTGAAGGCCTCGGACTTCACCAGGCCCGGAGAGGAGCCCCAGTCCTGCCCCAGCTCAGAGCACCTGAACTCCCTCTGGTGGCTGGACCCGCCTACAGCCGCATATGAGGGATAGGGTGGGCTGTTCATTAGGACAGGGACTTGCTGGGTGAGTGGGGTCAAGGGTGGCAATCTGGGAGCTCTCTGACTTACAGGCCTATCAGAGAGCAGAGCCCCGTGAAGGCTTGGCCAGCTTCTTAGCCCCACCGGCCTGTTCACTCCCTGGTCTGCACAGCCACGGGGCTGTGGGCTCACTCACTGCTCACACCGGGTGAGACAGGGTGGGCTTCCTGGATGTCCCAGTTTCCTGGAGCAGTGAGCTAAGCTTTAGGGAACGACAGAAAATCTCAGGTGCAGCCACTCCCGAAGGGGCAGACCTACCGAAGACAACTCATCCACATCCTGGGATGCTATTTACTGATCTGTACAGTGTGATGCTTTAGCAAGGCTTTTTCAAAGAGAAGAATGTGGGGGGCGGGCATGATCAGTAGAGGCACAACACAGAATGAGCTGAGAACTGACTTAGGAGAAAAGAGGTTTAACTATGAGGGAAAAAAGTGTTGGGGAGGAACAAACTAGCAGTCAGCCTAGGGGCTTTACTTGGATGGAACTGGGTCCTAGAAACCCACTCCCCTTATTATTCTGAGCGTGCCTGTATCAGCGGAAGAGTCCATTAAAGCCAGCCACGCTCTGTGCGATTGAAAGACCCTTCCCTTCATTCCACACAAGTTTATCAAATACTTCCACACACCAAGCATTAAAGTTGGGGGGACCATGCGTTTATAATATATTAAGGGGAATAAAGCTATCATTCTGGTCTCACGGAACCTCTCCAAGTACTTCTAAAAAAATGCAGTTTATCTCCCATGAAGCCAGGAGTACACCTAACATTAATAGCAGCCTGATCTGTACAAAAAGGATCTTCACAACCCGGATAATCACGATGGTGTGATCACTCATCTAGAGCCAGACATCCTGGAATGTGAAGTCAAGTGGCACTTAGAAAGCATCACTAAGAACAAAGCTAGTGGAGGTGATGGAATCCCACAGAGCTATTTCAAATCCTGAAAGATGATGCTGTGAAAGTGCTGCACTCAATATGCCAGCAAGTTTGGAAAACTCAGCAGTGGCCACACGACTGGAAAAGGTCAGTTTTCATTCCAATCCCAAAGAAAGGCAATGCCAAAGAATGCTCTAACTACCACACAATTGCACTCATTTCACATGCTAGTAAAGTAATGCTCAAAATTCTCCAAGCCAGGCTTCAGCAATACGTGAACTGTGAACTCCCAGATGTTCAAGCTGGATTTAGAAAAGGCAGAGGAACCAGAGATCAAATTGCCAACATCCGCTGGATCATGGAAAAAGCAAGAGAGCTCCAGAAAAACATCTATTTCTGCTTTATTGACTATGCCAAAGCCTTTGACTGTGTGGATCACAATAAACTGTGGAAAATTCTGAAAGAGATG
>SJYO01032255.1:18264-36819 GCA_006410555.1 Capra ibex
ACTGGTGGGATCTCCTTGCAGTCCAAGGGACTCTCAAGCGTCTTCTCCAACACCACAGTTCAAAAGCATCAATTCTTTGGCACTCAGCCTTCTTCACAGTCCAACTCTCACATCCATATGTGACCACAGGAAAAACCATAGCCTTGACTAGATGGACCTTAGTTGGCAAAGTAATGTCTCTGCTTTTGAATATACTATCTAGGTTAGTCATAACTTTTCTTCCAAGGAGTAAGCGTCTTTTAATTTCATGGCTGCAATCACCATCTGCAATGATTTTGGAGCCCCCCAAAATAAAGTCTGACACTGTTTCCACTGTTTCCCCATCTATTTCCCATGAAGTGATGGGACTGGATGCCATGATCTTCGTTTTCTGAATGTTGAGCTTTAAGCCAACTTTGTCACTCTCCTCTTTCACTTTCATCAAGAGGCTTTTTAGTTCCTCTTCACTTTCTACCATAAGGGTGGTGTCATCTGCATATCTGAGGTTATTGATATATGTAGAAAATAAACTCCAGGGAGTAAAGAGGGGAGAGGGATAAACTGAAAGACTGGGACTGACATACACAAACTACTATATATAAAATAGACACTATTTTATAGTTAAGTATTAAATACCTACCATATACTACAGGGAACCTACTTAATACTCTGTAATGGCTTGGATGGGAAAATAATAAAAAGAGTGGATATTATTTATACAACAGGCTTACTTTACTGTACATCTGAAACTAACAACATTATAAATCAACTACACTCCAATAAAAAGACTACAAATAACAAATCCTGGAGAGGGTTTCCAGGAGGAAAGGAAACCTTCTACACTGTTGGTGGGAACGTAAGTTGCTGCAGCCACCACTGAAAACAATGTGGAGATTCCTCAAAGAACTAAAAACAGAATTACCATAGGAGTCAATCCCACTCCTGGGAACATGCCCAGAAAACATATATAATTCAAACAGATACATGCACCCTTATGTTCACAGCAGCGCTATCCACAACAGCCAAGACATGGAAACAACCTAAACGTCCACCGAGAGATGAATGGACAAAGAAGATGTGGTGTTCTTTGGGATACTGCAATGGGCTGTTACTCAGTCCTAAAAAAGAACAACATAATGTCACTTGCAGGCACATGGATGCAACTAAAGATTATCGTACTTGATGAAGTCATAAAGAGAGAGACAAATACTATATATGATCTCACTTTTATGTGGAGTCTACTATATTAATAGCACAGATGAATCTATCTACAAAACAGAAACAGACTCACAGATATAAAGAACAGACTTGTGGGTGCCAAGAGGGAGGAGGGATGGGGAGGGAAGGACTGGGAGTTTGGGATCTGCAGATGTAAATTATTCTATACAGGATAGATAAACAACAAAGTCTTACTGTATAGCACAGGAAACTATTTGATATCCTGTGTAAACCATAATGGAAAAGAATGTATAAAAAAGAATGTCTATATGTATATAACCAAGTTACTTTTCTGTATAGCCAAGACTGGTACAACACTGTAAATCAGCTATACTTCCATTAAAAAATTAAAAAAACAAAACAAAACAAAAAAACCTACAGAATGGGAGAAGATACTTGCAAATGATGCAATCGACAAGGGCTTACTTTCCAAATTATAGAAACAGCTCATACAACTAAACAACACAAAAACAACTCAAAAAAAATTGAAAAAGGGGCAGAAGACCTAAATGAGCATTTCTCCAAAGAAGACATACAGATGGCCAAGAACCATGTGGAAAGATGTTCAGCAACACTAGTTATCAGAGTAATGCAAATCAAAACTGTAATGAAGCATCTCCTCACAGCAGTCAGGATGTCCACTATGAACAAGTGTACAAACAATACAAGCGCTAGAGGGAGCATGGAGAAAAGGCAACTCTCCTGCACTGCTGGTGCGAATGTAAGCTGGTGCAGCCACTACTGAGAACAGTACAGAGGTTCCTCAAAACACTAAAGGTAGAGTTTCTATTTGATATAGAAGTCCCATTCTTGTGCATATATCCAGACAAAGCTACAATTCAACAAGACACATGCACCTCTATGTTCAGAGCTGCACTATTTACAATAGCTATGACTGGGAAATGACCAAAATGTCCATCAATAGATAAATGGATAAAGAAGATGTGATGCATATGTACAATGAAATACTACTCAGCCATCAAAAAGAATGAAACAATGTCATTAGCAGTAACATGGGTGGACCTAGAGATTATCATACTAAGTAAGTCAGACAAAGACAAATACCACACGATATCACTTATATGTGGAATCCAAAATACAATGTAAATCAACATGTCTAGGAAACAAAAACAGACTCACAGATAAAAAGAACAAATATGAGGTTGCCGAGGGAGAGGTGGGCTAGGGAAAGGAGGAATGGTAGCTTGGGATTAGCAGAGGCAAACAACTATATATAGAGTGGATAAACAACAACGTCTTACTGTATAGCACAGTGAACTACACTCAACATCCTATGACAAACCATAATGGAAAAGAGTGTATATATATTACTGAGTCACTTTGCTGTACAGAAGAAATTAACACAATATTATAAATCAGTTATACTTAAATAAAAAAAAAAGAATTGGCACCTTAACAGTACTCTAAATAAATTGCCTTTAAAAAAAAAAAAAAAAAAGCAGGGTTTCTCTACCAAAAGCAGATGCAGGCATGTTCAATCTTTCTGGTCCATAGCAGACCACCTAAACTGAACAATATATAACCATGGAAAATAAAGGCGGAAGAAGGAAAGGTTTGGGTAGGGGTGGGAATCAGAGTGAATGAGAGCGCCAGAGGCAGACTAAGACTAAAAGAAATAGTTATTATTAGCAGTTAATAATTCTGGGTAGTGAGAAGATGCCATTATATTACTTTTTCATGTTTCCTATTTTAAAATTTAACTTAAATAAAAGAAAGGAAAGAAGATAAAAGCCATATAAAAAGATGTACCTGGCAAATATGAATAAAAATTAAGCTGGTGCAGCATTGTTAAATCAGACAAATTACAATGCAAGGTAGGAACCTCTAAGGGCAACATTTTATATTGCTAACAAGAACATTACCCCAAAGTGTTACAGACACACACTTTTGTGCTTTTCATGGCATAGCTCTGAAGAACATAAAGCAGACTGGGAAAGAAAACAAATTTCTAATTACAGTGAGGACAGACTCTTCTCTCAGAAATCTCTTATTAAAGGAAGTGAAAAAAGCTCAGAGACTTTGAATAGTGTAAGTCACAAGTTTGATCAAGTGCACAGATATGCTCCTACAAACACTAGAACTTTGTACACAGAGGATACTTGCTTTGCCCAAGCATAGCATATTCACAAATGTTTGACTGGACACCGAGCCATAGGGGGTGGTGGGTCAGGGAAGGATGAACTATTTTAATTGCTTCAATACAAGTCCAAATTCACTGTTTCACAAAGTCACAAAATAAAGATATCCTCCCAAAGTCCTTACACATGAAAACTTTACAATCTATTTCTGAAATATTTTTATGTTAACAGGAAAGGACAAAACTTCTGCTCAAAAAAATCAAACCTTTAAGTGCATTCATTCCAAAAGAAGAAAAAGTGAAAATAAATGAGTTAAACTTTTAACTTAGAAGCTAGGGGGAAAAAACCTCAAAAGTAAAAGATGTAATTAATATAGAAGAAATACAGAATGAAGAGAACTTAAGTAAAATTGATAAAGCAGTTCTTTAAAAAAGACTAATAAAATATATAAAGGGAAAAAGGAGAGAAAGCACTTTATCAGTACTAGAAGAAAAAAAAAGCATCCCTAAGTAGAGATTAAAAAAGAAAAGACTACATTCAAGTCTATTAATATAAACATCTGGGAACCTAGACAGATTAGGCAATATTATATTAAAATAAAAACTATTACATGTCTAAGAATCTAGAAGTTGGACCACTCCAGTTATAATCAAAGGAAAAATAGTGGCCAAAGATGTGCACCCCCTCCAGGTGTCATCAACTCCATATAACTTTTATGGACAACTTCTGCCGGGGGCCCAGTCCCTGACATCACCATCCCAGACCTCTGTTATGTGACTCTCTGTTACGTGAGAAAAACAAAGCCCTGTAACTTTAAGCTGCTCTGAATTCATTTTTAACAAATGAGAAGCTGAATGCATGTCTGATACAGCAGTACCCATTTTAAGTTCCAATCCTGCTTTTAGGGATCTACTGTAGAGACCCACTTGCCAGAGTATCCAAGGAGATGTGTACAAGAGGACTGATGGCCACGCTGTTTGATGAAGTGGCAAATTAGAAACAATCTGACCAAGCATCCATGAGGAAGTGGCTAAATCAACAGGGGCGGGTTTACAGTGCGGAACAGGAAGCAGCTATTAAAGAGAGGTAGGTGCAGCTACCTCACGGTGGTCATAAATAAGACATGTTCCATAATACTATCATCTCACAAAATGTCATGCATCTAGTGGTCCCATATTACCACGGTGAGATCGAGGCTGAGGGCTACCAAGCTCACACTCTGAGTCTTCTCCTTTGAAGCCACGCTGCTGCTCAGCACGTGTGCCCAGAGTGGGAAGCAGAAAGGCACCCCAGGAGTTAGACTGCCCAGCTCACAGCCTCCACCCTCAGGGGTGGGTGAGTCGCACTGATGACCTTGGGAGAGGAGCAGGGAGGTGGGAGAGCAGATGGACTGCAGCAGAGTTAGGAAAGTTCTGGTGTGCACACAGAACATCTGGGGAGCCCCAGGGAGGCTGCGCCACCTGAACACCTGTTCCTATCGGGCTGGCCCGGGCTTTCGCAAATTTGACGCAGCGATGGGATCACAAGACTTAACTACCGTAACAGTGAGAATGGCAATGCACTGTCTGAGGCGATCACTGACTCAACTTACTAACGCGGTGATGGTCAATTATAAAGAGAATTACCTACACTCAGGCAGCACAGATGGCTTTCAACATTCTGTGAAAATGAAGAGTAAAACACTTAAAGTGCATTTTACAAATACTTTTGGACTCAGGTTGCTATGTTTACTGAAATATCAAGTTCCATTTGAGTTAATTGAAATCTTTTCTTTTTGCTTAAATACTGTAGTATTCTGCGAAAATTTATTTTACAGCAATGACAAGGTTGATATTGGAATTCTTTCAAGTGTATCATTATGCTGCATAACTGGTACCAATATTGGGCTGAGATATCTATTTTTCTATATGTTCAATGGCTACTGGCATAGGAATTTATTCAAATGTATTATGGCTTGCTACATGGCTTTACCAATTTTTGTTTGCTTTATTTTGGATGCACAGTAGAGGAATTCCTTCAAATATATTTTACACTGTGACTTTTCTTTTTTTAGTTACCAGCACTCAGTGAAACAGAGTACCAGCATCCACTTTTACACCATCCGATGTCGGATTACCTTCTCTTCCACCAGTAAATGTGTTTTGCTGCCCATTACATAAAATGATGGGCAATAACATGTACTCATAAAATTATTTCAGTGTTGGTAGAATACTGCTGCACACTCAGAATTTAGGATGTCCTACTAGATTCTATTATACACATTCAAAATGGTATTTTCCCCTCAAAACCACTTCACAACTTATAACACAGATATTATGGGAAAATATGTCATCCTTTCTATTATAACTTAAGCATCTTACATAGAGTGACTATACAATTCAAAATACAAAATGGGACACATATGAGAGTGAAAAAAAGAGAACAATTAAAAGTTAAGATAGGACGACAAGCATAAAATCAGAACTGTCCTGGACAAACTGGAACATATAGTCACCATTTCATACAACAGCATCCCTCCTCCATCAGCCAATAAGGAATATATTCTAATACCAGTAAATCACCGTGATGCACAATTTAGTGAGAAACAACTAGCAGAACAAATGTGAAGTAGAAGGCAACAGTATGGAGAGAGAAAAGAACCCTACAGGCCAATTTTCTATACAACACCTACATATACAGAACTGGGGATACACTGGTAAAAGGGTTCTTTGGCCAGATCTGCAGAGTTTTAACTTCTAAGAAAAATCCATGTGTGGATTATCTAGACAGCTACCTTTAAAACTAAAAAGAAGTATTCTGCACACAGAATTAATAATGACCTTTTCACCTTTAAAACCAAGACACACTATTAGGGACTGGATAGGATAGTTTTTGTTGTTGTTGTTAATAAAACTACTTCCTTCTTGGTGAATTCCTTCTGCACTGAGGGATAAAGAACCTGAGCTTCATCAAATTCTGTGACCAGATAAATAGTTTCTGTTGGGAGATCATGGGTTTGAGTCCCACCTGAAGAGTGGTTATGTTTGAGTACCATCCAAAAGGAGTGCCATTAGAATACTCTGGGTTCGAGCCCCACTCTGAGCCATATGTCTTCAACAGCACTGTGAGCATTTAAACACATTGAAATTTAAAGCAGAGAGGCATAGGTTATCAATTTTTCTCCAGCATGGTGCCATCTACTCTGCATCTTTTTAAAAAAATCCCCTCTTTATTTTCAGTTTAGAACACAAAGCATCAGTGAACTGAGGTACTTTAAACCATAGTTACCAAATGAGCACCAATTTTGTAGCAGTGAATCAATGAAATAGTTTCACTAGTACCATCCTCACCTGATCAGACAGTTCTCACTGAAGCTCCAGTCCGACACTGCTAATCATTTACTGAGCATTCTATTCGAATGACTCAAACTCAACTGTCATGTCTCATATCTACTCCTGTATACCACCAGCTCCCTCTCCAAACTCTTCTGCCTCTCCCAGAAGGACTGCTATTAATTAAGGATCTATGTGCATAGAGCTTTACAGGTTACAAAAGGGCCTCCATGACATTTCATCCACTGAAGGATCCCTGTGAGATGGGCGTGCTAAGTCGCTTCAGTCATGTCCGACCCTTTGTGACCCTATAGACCATAGTCCGCCAGGCTCCTCTGTCCATGGGATTCTCCAGGAAAGAGTAACTGAAGTGGGTTGCCATACCCTCCTCCAGGGGATCTTCCCAACCAACGGATCAAAAGTGTGTCTCTTAATGTCTCCTGCACTGGCAAGTAGGTTCTTTATCACTAGCACCACCTAGGAAGCCCTGTGAGATGAGCAGGGAATGTTTTATCTCCATCTTACAGGTGAGGGACAGATGTGCTGGAAGTCACATTGCAAACTAGAGATGTATCCTGCCTTAGGAAGTGCTAACAAGTGTGTGAGTCCCTTGTGCACTGAAGGAGGCCAAGATCACCTGTCACCAAAGAACTCTTTTCCACTTGGGCCAAAGGTCTAAAGTCACCCCAGTGCGTAGAGAAACTTCTGTCCTGAGGGGCTTTGGGAAAAGTTCACCTTTCTATGGGAGAATTTAAATATCTCTGTTGCAGAGATATTCAAGTTCTCTGTTGCAGCAGAGGAAAATGTCACATCCTGGGACCTGCAGGAATCCTTAGGTCAGACTGCCAAGAGAGGGTTCTTGACTTTGTGCAGGAAAGAATTTAAGAGTGAGCCTCAGTAAAGCAAAAGCAAGTTTCCTTAGAGACATACACATTCCATCCGCAGAAGGCAGACGTCTCAAAGTGAAAGCAGGCTGGGGTGTCGGTATTGTAGGTTTTTATGCATTAAGTAATTTAATAGGCTAAAGAGTAGGAGGCATATTCGTGCTATTTCAGGGAAGGGTAGGGATTTCCCAGGTATTGGGCCACTGCCCACTTTTTGGCCTTTTGTGGTCGGCCTTGGAACTGTCATGGAGTAAGAGGGAGTGGATTTTAGCATTACAGAGAAGGTATAATCGGCTCAGATATGCAGATGACACCATCCTTATAGCAGAAAGTGAAGAGGAACTAAAGAGCCTTTTGATGAAGGGGAAAAGAGAGTGAAAAAGCTGGCTTAAAACTCAACATTGAAGAAGCTAAGATCATGGCATCCGGTCCCATCACTTCATGGCAAATAGATGGGGAAACAATGGAAACAGTGACAGACTTTATTTTCTAGGGCTCCAAAATCACTGTAACTGGTGACTGCAGCCATGAAATGAAAAAATGCTTGCTCTTTGGAAGAAAAGCTATGACCAACCTAGATAGCATATTAAGAAGCAGAGACGTTACTTTGCCAACAAAGGTCCATCTAGTCAAAGCTATGGTTTTTCCAGGAGTCATGTATGGATGTGAGAGTTGAACCATAAAGAAAGCTGAGTGCCAAAGAATTAATGCTTTTGAACTGTGGTGCTGGAGAAGACTCTTGAGAGTCCATTGGACAGCAAGGAGATCAAACCAGTCAATCCTAAAGGAAATAAGTCCTGAATATTCATTGGAAGGACTGAAGCTGAAGCTCCAATACTTTCGCCACCTGATGCAAAGAGCTGACTCACTGGAAAAGACCCTGATGCTGGGAAAGATTGGAGGCAGGAGGAGAAGGGGATGACAGAGGATGAGATAGTTGGATGGCATCACTGACTCAATGGACATGTGTCTGAGTAAACGCCAGGAGAGAGTGATGAACAGAGAAGCCTGGCATGCTGCAGTCCAAGGGGTCACAAAGAGTTGAACATGACTGAGTGACTGAACAAAAAAAAACATAATTAGCTAAAGATCAATGACCAGAGTATTCTCAAAGCTACCCTGGTTTCAGCCTGTCTATTTTTTAATTTGTTTTACTGAACTGCAAGGCATGCAGGATCTTAGTTCCCTGACCAGGGACTGAACCTGTGCCCCTAAAGTAGAAGAGCAAATTCTTAACCACCAAACTGCCAGAAGTCCCCTCCAGCCAATCTTTATTGCACCCCAACAGCTGTGTCTCTTTTTCATCATCTATAATGTGTGTCCATCCATAAAACTCCTAGAAGAGATTATGCGCAAAATATTCTGACATAAATTGTGCTTAGGTTTGCTTAGGTCGTCAGTCTCCCAAGACAACAACAGCAATAAAAATAAACAAATGGACCTAATTAACCTTACAAGCTTTTGCATAGCAAAGGAAACCATAAACAAAATAATGTATGGACTGGTAGAAAATATTTCCAAACAATGAGACAAAGGCTTAACTTCCAAAATATACCAACAGCTCATACAACTCAACAACAGGAAAACAACCCAATCAAAAATTGGGCAGAAGAACTAAAGAAATATTTCTCCAAAGAAGACATACAGATGGCCAAGAGACATATGAAAATATGCTCAACACTGATAATTATTAGAGAAACGCAAATCAAAACAACAATGAGGTACCACACCAGTCAGAATGGCCATCATTAAAAATCTATAAATAACAAATGCTGGAGAGGGTGTGGAGAAAAGGCAACCCTCCTATACTGTTGGCAGAAATATAAGTTGGTGAAGCCACTGTGGAAAATTGTATGGAGGTTCCTCAGAAAACTACAAATAACATTACCATACCATCTAGCAACCCCACTCCTGGGCATATATCCAGACAAAACTATAATTCAAAAAGATACACACACTCTTATGTTCACAGCAGCACTATTCACAACAGCCAAGACATGGGAAAACCTAAACGTCCATCGATAGACGAATGGATGAAGAAGATGCAGTCCATACAGACGACAGAATATTGCACGCATGTGTGCACAGTTGCTCAGTCGTGCCCAACTCTTCTGTGACCCATGGACTACAGCCCACTAGGCTCCTCTGTCCATGGAATTTTCTAGGCAAGAATACTGGAGTAGGTTGCCATTTCCTACTCCAGGGAATCTTAACAACCCAAAGATCAAACCCACATCTCCTGCATTGCCAGGCAGATTCTTTACCACTGAGCCAGCTGCGAAGTCCACAATGGAATATTACTCAGCCATAAAAACGAATGAAAGAATGCCTTTTGAAGCAACACAGATGGACCAAGAGATCGTCATACTAAGTGAAGTCAGAAAGACAAACAACATATGGTGTCATTTATTTGTGGAATCTAAATTATGACTCAAATGAACACACCTATTGAACAATCATGGACACAGAGGACAGACTCGGCAGTTGTCAAAGGGAAGACAAGGTGGGAGAAGGACAGACTGGGAGCTGGGGGTTAGTAGATTTGAATTATTACATATAGGATGGATAAACAACAAGGTCCTATTATACAGCACAGGGAAGTCTATTCAATATCCTGGGATAAACCATACTGGAAAAGAATATTAAAAGGAATGTATATATGTGTATAACTGAGTCACTTTACTGTACAACAGAAATTAACAACACTGTAAATCAACTGTACTTCAGTAAAAAAATATTGATTAGAATGTGCATCCTGCCCCTTTCTCTCGTCTCATGTCTGAAACTTGGACTTTGTGTTTTCATTATTCTGACAGATATTTATTAGGCCCGTGCTCTGTGTCTAAAATGGTGTAAGAGACTGCAAGGAAGGCAGATATCAATCAACAGTGAGTAATATGTGGGCTCTGCTCTCGGATACCAACGAGGAGAGGAGATTAGGTTATGTAAAATGTGACCAATGCTGGTAATTAGATGCAAGAGCAAGTCATTTATTCTTGGAGGATGCCTTGTGGATTATTAGGGCTCTAACATGCCATACTCTTTACTAAATAAATGAGATTTGATAGATTAACCTGCCTACACACACACACACACACACACACACACATACCCCAGCTCTACCACACAGCACATTCATCTGTAAAATAATGCTTTGCTTATGACTTATTAAGGGTTTGTGCAGCAAAAGTCACTATGCACAGTAACTTTTTTTTGCTGCAAATACAACCATTTATTTTAATTGCAAAAGGAGTTTAGGTGATGTTTGGCCTTGTATAGTGTAATGTTAAAATGATACAGCCACCTCAGACATGGTCATCAAGAGTCTGGTGTCTGACAAAAATACACTCTAAATGGTTTAAAGGCTTAAACGTAAGACCTGACACCATAAAATATCCTAGAAGAGAATACAGGCAAAATATTCTGTTACATAAATTGTACCAAGATTTTCTTAGGTCAGTCTCACAAGACAATAGAAATAAAAGCAAAACCAAACAAATGAGACCTAATGAAATTTATAAACTTTGACACAGCAAAGAAATAAAAAAAAAAAACACAACTTACAGAATGGGAGAAAATATCCACAAACAATAGGACCAACAAGCACTTAATTTCCAAAATACACAACAGCTCATATAACTCTACAGCAGCAACAACAACAACAAAAACCCAAGCAACCCATTCAAAGAATAGGCAGAACAACTAAATGGACATTTCTCCAAAGAAGACATACAGATGGTCAACAGGCACATGAAAAAATGCTTAATGTTGCTAATCATTAGAGAAACACAAATCAAAACTACAGTGAGGTACCACCTCACACCAGTCAGAATGGCCATCATTGAAAAACTTACAAATAACAAATGTTGGAGAGGGTATGGCGAAAACAGAACCCTCCTACACTGTTGGTGGGACTGTAAATTGGTGCAGCCACTATGGAAAACAGTATGGAGGTTCCTCAAACAAACAAAAATAGAATTATCATATGATCCAGCAATCCCACTCCTGGGCATACATCCAGACAAAACTTTAATTTAAAAAGACACATGCACCCCTATGCTCACAGCAGCACTATTCACAACAGCCAAGACATGGAAGCAACTTGTCCACCAAAGAAGAATGGACCAAGAAGATGTCGTACATATATATACACAATGGAACACCACTCAATCTTGAAAAAACTCCAAATCACACCATGTGCGGCAACACGGACGCAACTAGAGATTACCATACTAAGAGAAGTCGGAAAGAGTAAGGCAAATAACATCAAATATTTATGCAATTTAAAATATGACAATGAACTTACCTGTGAAACTGACTCACGGACATAGAGAACAGACTTGCGGTTGACAAGGAGAAGCGGGGTGGAGAAGGGATGGACTGTGAGGTTGGGATTAGCAAATGTCAACTGTTGTCTATAGAATTGATAAACAAGGTCTTACTGTTAGAGCACACGGCACTATATTCAACAGCCTGTGATAAACTACAATGGAAAAGAATATGAGTATATATATATATAACTGAATCATTTTGCTGTACAATAGAAATTAACACACTGTAAATCAACTGTGATTTTTTTTAAGAGTTTGATATCTGGATTCAAGTGAACGTGTCTTAAATCCAAGCTTTGCCAGTTCCTGGTGGAGTGACTTGGGTGACCTGGGCCAGATGCTTCACCTCCCAACACCACCAATTCCTCACGTGTACACTGGGGATGATAAAAGTCCCCACTTTTTAAAGCACTGAGAGAAGTACATAAGTTTAGGAAATAGAGAGAGACTTAGACACAGTAAGTGTTCAATAAATAGTAGCAATTAACTAGTGAGAATGACCTTCTTTGAATAACTTAGTTAACGAGGGTGATGGATTACATCCATCATTATCCTAGTGATAAACATATCTAGAAGCAAAAAACCCTGATGAAATTGCATGACAACTTAAGTGTGGGTGTTGCAACTGCCCCAGCAACACAACAAGTAATTCCTCTTCAAAGCTGGGCAGCATTTCTGAGCCCTATTAGCTATTCAGGACACTAGATTCTAGAGATGGTGAACAGCACATGGCAACTCAATTCTCATAACACGAACTAAAAACATGTATTGGTAAGAAAGCATTTTACTTTTAGATCTGTAATAAGGCTCCCCAGGAGGACCGGAGAAAAACGTATCTAGAATATTTGCCAGGATTAAAATACCACATATTAGTAATGAAGAATGTTTTAATTACTTGCTTGCTTCAACTAGATCTGTTAAAAATAAACCTTGCACATTACTGCAGATCAACCCCTTGTTGGCTGCAAGACACTTGCCCAGGTCACTGTTTTATGTGATTTCTTGGGGTGAGCTAGATTTTGCCTTGGTCATAGTTACACTTGAGTTCAGTAACAGAAGTATCTTCCCCATGTGTGGAGTTGGGTAACATTGTATGAATCTGCAGAGTTTAGGGGTGCTGTGGTCTGGTTGACTCCATTTCTGGTTAGGTTTTCAACAGCAAACAGCTACTTTGTGCCCAAAAGATCAGGTAACCAGGCCCAAGAGACGCATCACAAAAGAAACCCTTGGGCCAAAGGAAGCTGGTTCCCAGGTGGCCTGGAGGAATCAGCACTGGGAAGTAGCGTGCTTGTGAGTCAACAGACCACGGGGCCTATGGTTGAAAAAGGAGGCAGGAGGTCATCTCGGTTTAAGGTTCTTCTGTGAGCCCCATTTCCCCCTCCAGTCATTCAGCAAAGGTGAGCAGTGCACAGCACTGGAAGGGGAAAGCAACAAGTACGCAGGAGCCGCGTGCTCAGAATCTTGCAAAGGGAGCACGTGTTTGTTATCTGGCAGCATTTTCAACCTTCTTGTTGGAAGATAAGGAACACCTGGATTATAGACTCCCAACCCACATAGAGCTTCTGAACCACAACCACCAGGGAAAGTTTTCAGACTTTGCACATGTATATTTGTGGTAAAGTATACATAACTGTTCTGCAGTTGTTGGTTCTGCTCATTTCCCCCCAGCTTACTGGTCGTTTTGGTGAAAGGGCTGACCCTAGAGCTTCTGGCTCTGCTATTCTGCCTAACACCACACCTCTGGAGTCTATACATAACATAGTCTTTCTCTCTCTCTCTCTCTCACTCTATATATATAAAGAAATATAAATATATTTTTAATGAAAATTATATATATTTAAGGTGTAAAACATGATGACTTGATATACATATACAAAGTGAAATGATTACTAAAGTCAAGCTAATTAACACTTCTTGCATAGTTAGTTTTTTTGTGTGTGATGATAGCCCCGGAAATAAATCTAGATATTTATATTTAATATAAAGCATGATGACCATAGTTAATAATACTGCATGGGTCTCCCACACTGCAGGCAGACGCTTTAACCTCTGAGCCATAGGGAAGCCCTATGAAATACTGTCAGTATTTTTTACCTTGGGCTTCCAGTGTTCTTATTTTGAGGTAGGGATTGGAACTTCAGGTTTAAAGGAATACTTGGGATATCAGAGTCATAATCTCAAGTGAGGTCACCTGGTAAGTGCATTCAGCCAATCAACAAGCACTTATTGGGTTGATGAAGGAAAGAGATTTCTGAATTAAAAAAACAGCAAAACAGGCATAGTCCCTGCTCCCACAGGATGCCAATGGTTGGTTCCTCAGAACAAACCATTCTGTCAAATAATTTCATCATGTAACAATAGAGTTGAACAGTTCAGTTGCTCAGTCTTATCCAACTCTTTGCGACTCCATGGACTGCAGCATGACAGGCCTCCCTGTCCATCACCAACTCCCAGAGCTTGCTCAAACTCATGCCCAACAAGTTGGTGATGCCATCCAACCATTTCATCCTCTGTCATCCCCTTTTCCTCCTGCCTTCAATCTTTCCCAGCATCAGAGTCTTTTCAAATGAGTCAGTTCTTCACATCAGGTGGCCAAAATATTGGAGTTTCAGCTTCGACATCAGTCCTTCCAATGAATATTTAGGATTGATTTCCTTTAGGATGGACTGGTTGGATCTCCTTGCACTCCAAGGGACTCTCAAGAGTCTTCTCCAACACCACAGCTCAAAAGCATCAATTCTTCAATGCTCAGCTTTCTTTTAGTCTAACTCTCATATCCATATATGACTACTGGAAAAACGATAACTTTGATTATACAGACCTTTGTCGGCAAAGTAATGTCAATGCTTTTTGATAACTGTCTAGGTTAGTCATAGCTTTTCTTCCAAGGAGCAAGCTTCTTTTAATTTCATGGATTCAGTCACTGTCTGCAGTGATTTTGGAGACCAAGAAAATAAAGTCTGTCACTGTTTCCATTGTTTCCCTATTTCCCATGAAGTGATGGGACTGGATGTCATGATCTTACTTTTCTAAATGTTGAGTTTTAAGCCAACTTTTTCACTCTCCTCTTTCACTTTCATCAAGAGGCTCTTCAGTTCCTCTTCACTTTCTCCCATAAGGGTGGTGTCATCTGCATATCTGAGGTTATTGATATTTCTCCCGGCAATCTTGATTCCAGCTTGGGCTTCATCCAGCCTGGCATTTCTCATGATGTACTCTCCATATAAGTTAAATAAGCAGGGTGACAATATACAGCCTTGACGTACTCCTTTCCCTATTTGGAACCAGTCTGTTGTTCCCTGTCCAGTTCTAACTGTTGCTTCTTGACCTGCATACAGGCTTCTCAGGAGGCAGGTAAGGTGGTCTGGTATTCCCACATTTTGAAGAATTTTCCACAGTTTGTTGTGATCCACACAGTCAAAGGCTTTCATGTAGTCAATAAAGCAGAAAGAGATAGTTTTCTGGAACTCTTGTACTTTTTCTATGATCCAACGGATGTTGGCAATTTGATCTCTGGTTCCTCTGCATTTTCTAAATCCAGCTTAAACATCTGGAAGTTCATGGTTCATGTACTGTTGAAGCCTGACTTGGAGAATTTTAAGCATTACTATTTGAGGGATGAGTGCAATTGTGCAATAGTTTGAACATTCTTTGGCATTGCCATTCTTTAGGATTGGAATGAAATCTGACCTTTTCCAGTCCTGTGGCCACTGCTGAGTTTTCCTAATTTGCTGGCATATTGAGTGCAACACTTTCACAGCATCCTCTTATAGGATGTGAAATAGCTCAACTGGAGTTCCATCACCTCCACTAGCTTTGTTGGTAGTGATGCTTCCTAAGGCCCACTTGACTTTGAATTCCGGATGTCTGGCTCTAGGTGAGTGATCACACCATTGTGGTTATCTGGGTCATGAAGATCATTTTTGTATAGTTCTTCTGTGTATTCTTGCCACCTCTTATTATTATCTTCTGCTTCTGTTAGGTCCATACCATTTATTGTGCCTATCTCTGCATGAAATGTACCCTTGGTATCTCTAATTTTCTTAAAGAGATCTCTAGTCTTTCCCATTCTATTTTTTTCCTCTATTTCTTTGCACTGATCACTGAGGAAGGCTTTCTTATCTCTCCTTGCTATTCTTTGGAACTCTGCACTCAAATGAGTGTATCTTTCCTTTTCTCCTTTGCCTTTTTCTCTTCTTTTCTCAGCTATTTGTAAGACGTCCTCAGACAACCATTTTGCCTTTTTGCATTTCTTTTTCTTGGGGATGGTCTTGATCACTGCCTCCTGTACAATGTCACGAACCTCTGTCCATAGTTCTTTAGGCACTCTATCAGATCTAATCCCTTGAATCTATTTCTCACTTCCACTGTATAATTGTAAGGGATTTGATTTAGGTCATACCTGAATGGTCTAGTAGTTTTCTCCACTTTCTTCAATTTAAGGCTGAATTTTGCAATAAGTAATCCATTATCTGGGCCACAGTCAGCTCCCAGTCTTGTTTTTGCTGACTGTATAGAGCTTCTCCATCTTTGGCTGCAAAGACTATAATCAATCTGATTTCAGTGTTGACCATCTGATGATGTCCATGTGTAGAGTCTTCTCTTGTGTTGTTGGAAGAGGGTTTTTGCTATGACCAGTGCGTTCTCTTGGCAAAGATGTTGACCTGTGCCAGGAGCCAGCACGGGAGATCCCACCCATGACAAGGTCATGTGGAGAGGCCTGATGGGCAAGGGGAGTCAGGCCTCAGGGTTCCCCCTGGAATTTTGTGAGCATGTACCCCCCAAACCAGAATCTGCCTGCCTTATTGTACTGTGCTTTTCCACTCTTCTGACGCACTCTGGAAAAAGTTAACTCAGGGCTTTTGTCTTCTGCATTTGAAAGGGATGTTTCAGTTCAAATCCCCTCTGATAACTCTCTAGCTTGCCTAACAGGTTCCCCCAGACTTTTTACAGCTTGTGAATTGTTTACAGTCTCCCAACCGTGAGAGGCACAGGAAGCTTAAAACATCCTAGGAATGCAGGGGCTTCCAAGGTGTCAAGATCATTAGAATAAAACTGATTAAGCATTTCATTGTTGAGCCAATACTTGCTGCCAAATTTTCATATCTTTTATTTGTTGATATAGTTGGTATATAAAAAAACAAGTAGCAACATTAGATCTTTGAGTTAAGTACCTTGTTATAACCCACTGTGCCTTTGTTCTATAGGGATGTAACTTCAGTGCTTTAAGGAGATGCAGATTAAAGAAAAACACTTCAGAGAAAACAAGATTAACATTCATTAAGGAAGAGAGCCAAAAAGTGTTAACAAGCCTCTTGGCCAGAAGATAATGTAAATCACCTGAGACCTTTTGTAAACAAAAAGATATACAAAAAGAGTCAGGAATGCTGATCCTGCATGACTCTGTATCTTCCATTATGTAAAATTTAGGGTATGTAAACAACTTTTAAAAATAAAGTGATGAGAGGGGTTTTTGCACAAGCCTGGTCTGCCCCCTGTCGATTCTTTTCCTTGCTCCCTCTCCCTCCCTCTCCTTTTCAGGCTGATCCCTTGGAACACAGAGGCTCACCGAGTCTACTTACTTGCCCGGGCTTCTGAGACCCATGCGAGAGGGAACCAAAGGCGGGGCACCCTCTGCTATTCAAGCGGGGGCCTGTGGCCCAAGGTAGACGGTGCAAGTTCCATGTCTGGAACTTTATTGGTTTTCCACGTAAACCAAGTTAATCAGCCTCTTTTCTCCACTCATTTTCCTACTACATGATCTTTTCCTAATCTAATCTTATATTTCTAATTAAATAAATCTGTCCTCGCCGACTCCGTCCACCCTTCGAATTACCCTGGATCCACCGGGGCTGGACTCCCGCAGACCTGCTTGACCTGCTTCGTTTTGTACTCCAAGGCCAAATTTGCCTGTTCAGTTCAGTTCAGTCGCTCAGTCGTGTCCGACTCTGCGACCCCATGAATTGCAGCACGCCAGGCGTCCCTGTCCATCACCATCTCCCGGAGTTCACTCAGACTCACGTCCATCGAGTCCGTGATGCCATCCAGACATCTCATCCTCGGTCGTCCCCTTTGCCTCCTGCCCCCAATCCCTCCCAGCATCAGGGTCTTTTCCAATGAGTTAACTCTTCGCATGAGGTGTCCAAAGTACTGGAGCTTCAGCTTTAGCATCAGTCCTTCCAAAGAAATCCCAGGACTGATCTCCTTTAGAATGGACTGGTTGGATCTCCTTGCAGTCCAAGGGACTCTCAAGAGTCTTCTCCAACACCACAGTTCAAAAGCATCAATTCTTTGGTACTCAGTCTTCTTCACAGTCCAAATCTCACATCCATACATGACCACTGGAAAAACCATAGCCTTGACTAGACGGACCTTAGTCGGCAAAGTAATGTCTCTGCTTCTGAATATACTATCTAGGTTGGTCATCACTTTTCTTCCAAGGAATAAGCGTCTTTTAATTTCATGGCTGCAATCACCATCTGCAGTGATTTTGGAGCCCCCCAAAATAAAGTCTGACACTGTTTCCACTGTTTCCCCATCTACTTCCCATGAAGTGATGGGACCAGATGCCATGATCTTTGTTTTCTGAATGTTGAGCTTTAAGCCAACTTTTTCACTCTCCTCTTGCACTTTCATCAAGAGGCTTTTTAGCTCCTCTTCACTTTCTGCCATAAGGGTGGTGTCATCTGCATATCTGAGGTTATTGATATTTCTCCCGGCAATCTTGATTCCA